>JZLH01S0009074.1:3875-23636 GCA_001188425.1 Eucidaris tribuloides
GTGTGTGTGTGTGTGTGTGTGTGTGTGTGTGTGTGTGTGTGTGTGTGTGTGTGTGTGTGTGTGTGTGTGTGTGTGTGTGTGTGTGTGTGTGTGTGGGGGGGGTAGTGTTCAAAGTATTCCGAGAATTCGGGTATCCCCACTAACCTTTTTACTTCTTGTAAAACCCCCAATTATTTCCTGTCTACAATTTTTTCCTTTTTAATGATTGCCGCGCTTTGAACAGTTTGCATCAGAATGATCACTTAGAATGAGTGCCCCTTTTATTTCCATTATCGTTTTCTTTTCAAGTGAAAACAATTGTCATTTTTTTCCACCTCTGATAAGCCTTCCCTTTGACAATCTAACTGCAGCTACTGGTCCTTAAAATGCCCCACCCTTTCCTCATAATTTACCTATTTAAAGGTTCGCTCGGAAATGCGCTCGCTCGCATTAATATTTGATGTATTATGTTTGGAGGTCTTTTCAGTCTCTGAATCTGAGACATTTCAGAAACATTTTCCCCTTTTATAAGATGTTATGAGACACCATTCAGTCTCACAGGTCCTCGCTTTGCTTCCTCGCACATTGATATCGGCCATGAAAACCAAACTGCAAAATTTAGTACTATGGTATTGCTTTCATATTTACAGCAAAATATCGAAAACACGTCACGTGAAAGGTCTAAAATGTAATCACAATAAATGTTTTATGCCAATGTTTAGAGATAGTGGTATGCCGGTATTTTGCACGTTGTACATGTAGGTGTCCCCTTTTCAAGAAAATTTGATTTTGTGGGTGTCTCCAAAATTTTGAAATTTCATCGATCGTCCCCCTCCCCCAACTTCCTCAGACCGGATTTACGCCCATGGAGTAAACGTTACGTTACATCATTGACTATTGTTGCATACAACAGTATTTTAACCATCCACAAACTTTCCTTTACTCTAACTTCGCTCATATAACCTCTACTTTGGCTTGAGTTTTAATAATCCATGAGCCCAGGCCGGAAAAATTTGATTCCGTTGCACTCCGGGATGGCAAAGATTGCTTAGTACCATTGTAAAGCTACAGGTCTCTAGTTTTCGGAAATAGCATTTTTTTTTTACCTTCAACGCTTGGTCATTACCATGGCAGCGTGGGTCAAACATCACATGATTGTTTACCCCTGTTAATTGTTGTTGTGGTTTTGGTTTGTTCATATAAATAAAGTTGATTTTTCTCCATAATTTGGTAAAATGGAAAGTTTATTTCTTTCGTAAATGCGGATCATAGTTATAAGTCATAACTCCTGAAATTATATATACCAGCTGATGCATTGTTGATCTCAAGGTCATTTCAAAGTCAACCTTTCATTATTTACAAAATGACTGTGATAATGTACCTGTTTTTTAAGGTAAAAATAATGTGAAAGTTCTTATTATTCTCTTCAGGAGGGCAACACTCATCAAAATTAAATTTAGCATGAAGCACATTGTTTTCACAGTGCAACAACATCAAATCAAGTCGTTACCATAGAAACGAACAATTTGAAATTCCTTCAAAATCATATTGCTCTAACTGTACATAATAATGGCTAATAAATTTATGTAGATTCGTCATTTTAAAACCCATTAGCATGTTTGATATTTAATGGCATGAAGAATGAATTTTGATGATCTGAGAGGTTTGACCTTAATTGACCGGTACATCTTGGATTTCTGTCGAATTCTTTTTCTCATTAAGTACAAGCAACCACTGAGACAGAATTTCTGGACCAAAACCATTTTCCTAATCACCTAAAAGCACAGTTTAGGTACATTTTTAGTGATTTAAGATGTAAAGGAATTGATTTAGAGTTGTGATTTATTAATTTTGGAACGAAACTGGCCAAAATACACTCTAAGGTGTGACAATGTTATCTTATGTTAAATTGTGTGCTGAATGCGAAAAAGGTAATATTATTGACCCAACTCTTACAATTTTCATGAATTTGCCCCTTTGCAAGAAAAAAAAATCTTATTTTTAGCATTTAAAAAAAAAAATCAGATTTGGGTGTAAAATACTGTGCTCGGAGTAAGTGGAACAGCCTTGACTTGTGGAATAGAGGGTGCTGATTCAAATAAACTCAATCTTAGATGACACGCTGGTATAGGCCTAACACACACATATCCTACTTTCGCTCATACAACTTTAGCTCGTCATTAATGGCCCTCTGTTTTAACACACATTTGCCCTACTTTCGCTCGGACAACCTCTGGCGCAACCTTTTCGCGCTCCATACTATTCACAATTACGTCACGTTGAAGTTATCAACGCCCCGACCTCTACTTCAGCTCGTCGTGGCCCAGCTACCGCGCCATCCGAAATTCTTTTACGTGGAACGACAAGTCAAGGAACTTGACGATCATAATCAGTTGGTTTGGTTGGATCAACAACACGATTGAATCTAACTTTAAAAATATTTTCGAATATGTAGAAGTATGTATAAGTAGAATGTTAATAGTTGTAAGGGGATTTTGACTAATTTAGGCCATTTGCAGTCGGGAGATAAGTGGTTTAAGCCTTAACTTCAGTTGCCATCCTACGGAAAAAAATGACCAACTTTGTGCATTGTGTATTATCGGGTCTGAAGTCGGGTCGGGTGGGTTTAAAACCATTAACATGTCACTGTTTGTCTATAAACTCTAAATATATCACATGGGGAATTTAATTTGGATGAAGGGATTCGATATCACCACAAAGGCCACATAACTGCTGGAAATATATTTTCGTAGTGCAACCAGTCATCAGTCATATTCTTTGAGCAGACCGGAAATTTGCATAATTGATTGTGCTCTTGTCTCCCTAGCGACGGACGGGGTCAATCAAGCATTCGGGCCGCTACACAACGTGTACCCTATATGCGGTGTATTAACACTGTGCGTGCGATTATCGGGGTGCGATTTCAATTTGACGATAAATTTGTTTTTGTATTTGGAAGTGTCCAGCCTCAGTACAGCTCACACGGTTTCAAAGGGAAGGTCGAGGTAAATGTACGTAGGTGAGAGAATATTTGGATATAATTTTCTGAATAAAGCTTAATTTCAGTGGATAATAAATTGTGCACGGAGCGAAGTCCGCGATTTGCTGGCACTCGGTGGCAGCGTATCGGCCAGCACAACCGGGTGGGGTTTCCTCGGGCTTTACCCGGGTTCAGGACCCGTATCGTGTCGCCGCGCCGCTGCGTGCAGTGTGCTTGCACTTGTCTTGCCGTTGCGTCGTGCAGCCATGGCGATGCATGCAATTTCAAGCTACTTTTAGTCAAAATAATAATAAAGGGGGTAGAGTCTTACAGTTACACTACAGTTAGATCTAACGTTATCGAGATATGGAAATGTGTGCATGTACTATGACTGAGGGGGGAGGGGTAGGCGGGGTTGGGGGCATGCTTGGCTTGGCTTGGGAGCGATCCGTAGTGATGACCATCACCTTTACGGTTGCTTGTGGTAGCGGTTTAGATCGCTGTTTTGCTGCAAAAGGTGAATTTTTTGGAATGAAAAATAAAATTTATTTATTGTAACGGTTAGATCTAGATCTATTTCATGATTTGTAAGTTATTACGTAAAATATCCTTTTGAAAGTTTGAAATGTCTCTTTTTTGTTGCAAAGTTGACTTAAGACGCACCCCTCGACCCCCGGAAATGATGCGTCATGGGTGGGTCATTCACCAACAAGTAATGACGCAGGGTACTGTCATGGACGCATTTGGTCCATCACAGCATGGTGAATGGGGTGCGTCAGTTTTTGTACGGTTAAATAGGCCTAGGCACAGTCATTGTAAGAAAATGGTCTGACCCCCCCCCCCCGACATTTTCATAAATTCATATTAAAAAACTAAAGACATTCAGAATCTATTATTGTAATAACAGGGTTATGACTTTGGGGCATAAAGCTTTCAAGTAACAAAAAGTCCCCAAAACTAAACTTGGGCTATAAGCTAAAAACAATTTGTAATACACATTTGAATATATTTGTGCAATATATCTATATTATAATGGATCTGCTATCTAACTGATTAACAGACTCTAAAGGCAAACTAAGACAATTGGATAATAATGTTAAGAATAATGACTAGGTCTAGATCATTTAGCTGCTTTTGGACCAGGAGTCTGGCTCTAGTCTAACTTAAGAAATCATTGGTAGACAATAAGGTCTTAGTTATATTAAACCCTAGTTTTGAGTCAAAAAGACAGAGGAAAGAAAATCATATCTTTAAATCAGTGACATTTTAATTGAATTTTTTGAAAAGGCTGATCTGAGCAGGGCAGGAAATAAAATTTTATTTTCTGGGGCTACTTTCAAGCCCTATTTAGTGATTTTAGCATGTAACCCTATGAGGAAAATTGAGGGCTATTTAGTGATTTTAGGTGGCTATTTTTGTTTATTTGGGCGGGCTAAATTGCCCGTCGCCCCAGGGTATTTCCTACGCTGGATCTGGGTGATGGTGATTAACATTTTCACACCGTGGCATGTCTGAACAATGTTCCACTGGACAGTTTTCATTACACCGAGATGTACATGTATACAAAATAATCTAATTTAATTAGATCTAGTCTGATTTCGCTTGATGTCATGTAGTCTGCCAAATATACCTGTAGGTTTGGTAAATGGTGAAGTACCAGATTTTGGGCGTTAATCTGTTTTTGTGATCGATTCTTCTATGCCCGGAAAATCACACACACTGAAACACTTTCATTTTTATACATCTTTATTAATTAAAGATTAATTATATTTGCTAACATTTTGGAAGATCCAAATTACACTCTAATAATAGAAGAAGATGAGGCTGATGATCTGTTAAATCTGCCTGGTTTCTATATTGACAGCAATTTGATCATTCATTTGAATGAAGTAGATCTAGTAATGATTTACTTTTGCTTTCTTCATTCTCAGCTGTCTTCATTGTGCCGAGGTACATGTAGCAGAAAGAAGTCACCATGTTGAAGCAGGATATGCCAAGCGGCAAAGTGATGCTGACCTTTGACACCAGCCCCAGAAACAAGTCTCGCTATGACAAGCTGGCTGTTAAAACTGAGGAGCCAGAACCAGAAGAAGCCAAGGAATATGCATCATTTCTGAAGTAGGTGTCCTGGCAGCAGTTATAGTTCTCACTCTTTTTACAATAATCCTGCATCAACAAATCTTGTATAATAAATTTCCTGAAAAGTGATGAAAGACATAATGTAATATAATATAATAATATTGCTCACATGGATGTTTTTATGACCAAAGTGTTTCAATTTTATTGATTTTTTGGTGTGGAAGGGGGAGGGGCACGTATTGTTTGTATGTATTCAGGGCTGTTCAAATTAAGGAGTATCTGGTCAAAGCTCAAAAATACTACTGAGTAACAAAAATGGGGGAGGCGTCTCACAGCTTTACAATATACCTTCTTTCTTCTGCTGCGGGTGAGATGTGTTCCCTATGTTGCTTTGATTAGGGATCTGTTTCAGTGTAGTATGTGTGAATTGAGAAATTGAACATAAGTCGCATAAAGCAAATTGTTGCAAATACATGTAATATGTTGTTGAGATGATAACTTAATGATTTTCAATCACATCATACAGAAGAAAAGATGACTCCCATAAACGTTCCTGTCTGATCTTCATAAACTGTAGTGCAGCTGCACAAAGTTATTTTATTTTGTGCATGCATATCAAATAACACAGTCTGGAGTGACATGTATAGCAATGACTGTGATTGCAGGTTTGCAATAATTCATCTGTAAATTGTTGTGTTTAAGTTTTTACTTTCAGTATAAGAACTGAGTGACTCTGTAACCAGGTTATTGTGTTTGTGTTTCCCCATGTTTGGTAGTCAAATAGTGACAATGTACATCAACAGCAAACACAACAAATTCTTGTGTTGCATTTCATCCTGGCAAAAGAAAATTTTGCAATAATTTCCAAAGTCCACATTAATATTACAAAACAATTCTCCTGTGTGTACTCTATCTAGACATATGATATAGATGCAAGCATTATCTTTAGTATCAGCTGAAAATACAAATCAGGCTTGTTCAATTATGGCCTTTGGTCCTGTGGATAGTATTTTTTTTTACGCACGGGGAAGTTTTTGCACACACAAAATATAATATGTGAGCTCTGCAATTTATACATGTACATGTAGGTGAGATAATAAGTGCCACATCACACATCACTGTACAATTTACGTGTACAATGTAATTTTAGCTTGGCTTTAACTGAGTTTTCGCTGCTAGTGAAGGTATTTTCAAGCTAGAAAATACCTTGATATGTAAATTCATTAATACTCCTGACATTAGACCTGTAGATATCTCAACTTTCTTGAAATGTCTTTATATAATGATCTCATTTTCAATATCCTACATATGCATTCTATTTCAACAGAGGACAAGAGAGAAAATGTGGGCCTGATGGATTCCTGGACTCCAACAAGTACACCCACTCCTTCCAGGTCAGGGGAAAGGTGCTGGAATCAAAGGGCAGTCGCACCAAGAAGGACAGCGAGAGCGTGCCCCCTGCTAAGTCAGCACCCCCGGTCTTGGGCCAGCCGAAGCCAGTAGGGGACTGGGTCACTCCTGCAGCCAAAGCTGAAACCGTTGTGGACGTGATGAACAAGATAGCAAAAGACGAAAAGGAACACACCAAAAGAATGAAAATTATAGAGGTAAATGAAAATGAGGGACAGCATTGCATAGTCCTTCTTGTGTAAATGCTTAAAATTGTAAATCATCCATGTGCTTATTGGAGAAGTCAGATTTTAATAGTTGATTGGGTAAATTACCATATTTGTTTTGTTTTGTTCCCACATCCCAGTCAATATTGAATTATTTATATTTAATTGAATGAAGTATTTACATGAATAACAAATGCAGCTACAGCTCATATTTTTTTAATCCTTTTGACCAAATAATTAAGCTGGTATGGGCATGTTGATTTCCAAAGTGCATAAGGCTAATGGAAATGTGTTTGCCCGTCGTGAAAAAAAAAAACCTTTCGCAAAAAATTCCCCCTCTTGTGGCAAAATCATGAAAATATATGAATGTGAAATATATGGCATATATATAGTACTTTCTGGGAGGTGAAGAATATCATTATAACTGATTTCATTTCATTCATGTGATTGCTGTGTATAAATGTAGAACATGATTTTAGATAGACAATTTTCCATGGATATACATGTATATTGCTTTCACATCAATACAGGATCATATGTGGCAACACAGACAGGAGGAGAGAGATCTGAAGAGAGCGGAGGGTGACCTCATGAAGAACCAACAACTCTTAAAACGGACGATGCGGGACTATGAAATTGGTGAGAACCTAATCTTATTTGCACTTTTTAGGGTTCCCACAGTCAAATAGGAAAATAAATTCTTCCAAGAAGTCATGGACTGTGAGCTATCATGGAAAAATGGAAAAATTAATACCAGTAAATAAATAAAATATCTCCCGAAGTCATTTAAAGTCATGGAAATCGAAAGTGTGTGTGGGCTACATGTGTCTATGGCTGCCTTACAATTAGAACTCACGTTGGGCTTTCAAGATTGGATGCTGCAACCCATAACAAAATGATACTTGCCAAATCATGGAAAAAGGTAAAAATTAATCATCGCAAGTGACTGAAAGTCCCAAAATTTGGTTCTTAATTTTTTGTGTTAATTCTGACTGTTGTCTGCATATAAATCCATATACATGTATGCAAAAGTTGAATACATTTTAACATTATAGATTAGTGTTGCACGTCGCCAAAAGTCGGAGTCGTGACTATCATCGAGGAGTCGCGACTCCGACTTTAGAAACGCAAGAATCGACTCCATGTAATCACATATGTATGCCATATAAACCAGTCAAACATCGATGAGAATGTGTGGGACTATGGCAGAAATTCAGTTCTTGAATGATCGTAATCACAGTTGAAAGTTGAATTTACCGAAATCATTGAAGGAGGACACTGAACAGTCATTGTATAGGCTGTAGTGTGCTTCTTTTTACCTATTGGTCATGCCGACAGTCGGAGTCATGACTTTTGATCGGCGACTAGTCGACTCCCAAAAATCCTGGAGTCGTGCAACACTTATAGATGTAAAAGTCAAATTAAGCTTTAGTTACCTGAGATAACAGAACAGTTATAATCACATTCATCGCATAGCCTGTGTAAACAAACTAGAAGACATTCCAGGATTTCTCTTATTTGTTTCTTGTTTGTTTCCTTTCATACTGTGAAAACTAAATTCAGGTCTTGTACATGTACTGTTTGTGCTTTTCAACATCTTTATTATAATCCATGTTTTGTTTTGTTTTTTCTTGTATGTTTGTAGCCATCAACCGGAAAAAGCAGTCTGAAGATCTGAAGATGGTTGACAATAAACAGGCTGAATTCCAGATCACACGGAATCATGTACATCAAAAAGAAGCCGTAAGTAAAGCAAATGTAAAGTCAGTGTAGGATTCTGATTAAAATAAAAAATAAGTAAACAAACAAACGAGTGAAATATAGGTTTTTGTTAACTGATCAATACATTATTGTTTGATTGTGGTTCCCAACATGAGTAAGAAAACTTATTCCAAAATTATCATTTGTCCTAGATGTGTATATTTTGGCAAATATGCTGTGTCTAAATCATGTAAACATGGTTTGTAATTCATAAACGGTATGTGTGTAATGTGGTAATTCAGGTGACGTTTCCCAAGCAAAACCATAAATGTATGCATTTGATTGATCCATTTCTTTTAGAATTACCACAACTACATATTTAACATAATTAAACAGGTGTAGGAATCGAAAAATCCAAGAAGTAGTTGGTTAAAATAAGTGTAAGGACCATTAGTTTAAAGGTTTGTGGATTAGAGTTCAATATTTTAGACTCCAAACAGCTACATGTATTTGTCAAGAGGTCTAGTCAGTCATTAGCATCTCAGAGCTACATGTACATCTAGACTTCTCAACTAATGTATTATAAGATATGAATGTTTGCAAAGTGAAATTGATTGATATTTGTCTTTATGCTGCTGGTATAAAAAACAGAGTTTTATTTCTCTTCCTCTTTCTCCTTGTTTTTCCAACATTCATATGTCTTTTCTTCATCTTTAAATTTATTCAGTTGACAAAGAATCGTATCGAAAAGGCTGTTAGCAAGCAGCAACAAGTGAAAGATGAAGACCGAAAGAACTTTGTTACAATGTAAGTATATGTTGATGCATCAATGTCATTTTACAACTTTTTTTTTATAATTTTGTATTGACAACTGGTGATACTAGAAATTGTAATATTTTTGGTGACATACATAGCTTGTTATCAAATAATTGTGTGTTAATTCCACTTCCAATCATTTTATCTCAGATAAATATGAAATACACTAAGAGTACTCAAAAGAATTTCAGGTGAATACATGTTAAAAATTGCAGTGTAAGCTGTAGTACTGCTTGTTAAATAACATAATGAATTCAAGTTATTAGTCAACTTTGAAGCCTGACTGTGGCAATGTCATAACATCAATGGAATATGGGGCTTTTAAACTTTTTGTAGTTACAGTCATGTACTATATCTGTGAAGATCTTGTTGAAGTTGAAGTATATAAATGAATCAAATATTTAAATACTAAAGATATGGAAAATAGAGATTAACCTTAAAGTTGTCATAATTGTTCAACAACCCACTTATGTTGCCCAGGCAAGCCAACAACTTGCATGAAAGAGGACAAATAACCTATATATCAAAAGTGGTGTGTCATAGGCAAATTATTATATGTACAGTATATCCTATGTACATACTGTTTGTCTAGGTTTTTACAGATTTACATGTAAATAAAGTGATGTAAATCATTATTTAAGTCTGGGGAGACGTGGGAGTGGTCAGGGAAAAAATACATGGGGGCGTGGGGCAATTTCACCCATGAAATGGCAAAAGAGCCCCCGTAAATTGCCATAGGGTGCAATACAAAAGAGTATCTGAAACAGAAAAAAAAAGCCCCTGAAAAGAAAATTGTAATTTTTTTCCCTGGAAGGGGTTGAAAAAAAAATCGCACATTTAGATTATTGTTTTAATGTTACAAAATTACGAATAAAAAAGGGTAATTACATTGTTTTGAATTGATTCAAAGTCTATCAAATCAATCCATTTTTCCACTAATGGGGTCAATGTTTGGGTTGATTCTTAAAGGAGAAAATCATAAAAATTAATTTGAGTAAAAAAAATATATATATATAATTTCAATCAAGAGAAATCATGATAGAAGAAATGTCTTTCTTGTTTTATAACAGTGGAGACCTGGAGAGGAAGTATAGAGCCAAGATGGACGAGATTGACCTCAGGCGGACAGAGGTGCAGAAACTCAGCGAGGAATTCTCCAAAAAGATGTTACTGAAAGAGGAAGAAACGTTCCGTCTGAACAAAGAACTTGCCGAACTTGCCCTGAATATCAACATGGAGGTGAAGAAGAAACAGAACATAACAAAAGACACAACCCAGTAAGTCTACCGTTCCACCTTTAATCAACCAAAATAAAATTGGCATACATGTATATTGTACTTCCTGTGACCTGTCAGAAAAAAATTGTACCCCTACAAACAATTGTTTTTTTTTTACTTTAAGAAAAACAACAACATTGAAATCAATTATTTCATTTTTCTTGTTTTTTTTCAAATTGAATGTTCTTAAAGGTATACACGCGTGAGTGTTGATGTTTTGCAAAACCAGTTCGATGCATGCAGCAGCGCACTGGCAGATCGTGTATTCAGTACGGCCAATGAGAAGCAGCTAACTGAGCGGAGGTCCTCCCAAATTTTCCGAAACTTGCCGAATTGATTATTCGGGCTCTTTTATATTAGCGTGCGCGGCCATCGCGATCCGCTGAGTACTGCATCGAAATAAACACTGTACCGCATATACAGTATGTAACTCGAAATGGAGCTAGCGTACCGGGTGATGGCCTTGAGTTTTGTTCTCATCAGGCCGGTCGATGGCCACGTTTTAGCCCCTTTAAAGTCAAAAAATTTGTGAAATGTTCAAAAAAAATTCACAGTAAACAATCACCTTTCCCAGAGAAACACTGAATTCAGTTCAAAATAACCTAGGGTCTGAAATTTCCAGAATGTTTGTTTTTATCACATGGCTTACAAATAAAATAATATGGTAATCTATATTGGCACGAAATACTAAATAAAGTTATAGCGCGTTTTACAGAAAATAAGAATGAAAGTTACAAAATTAAAATACAAATATTAGCTTCAACTTATAATGATCTGAATGTTGACAAAAAAATAACTTATTATTACTAATTAAACACATAAATAATACAAAATATAGACCAAGTGGATAATCGAAACCTATACAATGAATAAATGGGATCTGAAAATATCTCTTAAATGATTCCAAAGGATGGGGCTTGAAAGGATGGGGAGGGGTAAGGCATTCCACAAGTTTGGGGTGTGTATGATATTAGGAGATTTCACTGGATGAAGTTACTTGGGATTTGGAGATGGATGTATCAATGAACTTGAACAAAGACCGGTCGAAAATTGCTGATGAGCCATGAAAGAGGTACACAGATAAAGAGCGAGTTGTAATTGAAACATTTATAAGACGCAGGACTTACAGGGAGATTTGCCAGTAAGTGAGTGAAAGATAACCAAGAGTTTTTCAATTGACTTTTAATGGAAAGGTAAATATAAATGTTTGTTTGTTTTATTCACAATTTGTGTGTGTTTCATTTCCAGGGAGGATGGCTTGACGGAAGCTATATGACAGTGAAATATGAGAAGTGAGACGGAGAAAAATATGAGCACAAAATGAAGTAGTTTAGCACAAACTGGCAGTTGCTTGTATGTCATACTGTCATGGCATTGTGTGTCAAACTTAGAATAAGATATGAAGTAGCGATTTTAGTATGTTGCAAATTGATTGCAATGGAGTTATAAATTATATTCAATTTCAATTCAGCAGTGAAAGTAGGGCATGAAAATATATACTATTTTCCCCGGGAATATATTATTCATTTGTATAAAGTAAGGAAACATTTATGGCAAATCATTTGGAGCGATTTAAAGCCCAATTAAGATTTGGGATTTCTTTTATTTGAAAGCTTATGCCTAAAGGTCATATCACACAATAACAGATTCGAATTCTTTATTTATTTTTATTTTTTTTTATAATTATGACCAAATGCTCGGGGGGGGGGGGGGGGGGGGGGGGGGGGGTGGGGGGGTGGGGGGGGGAGACGCTGCTCATTTCTGATGACGGTGTACATTCAAGATAACGCTAACACCTTATTAACCCTTTGGTGGGGCTATAATGTAAAATATAGTAGAAAATTTCGGGTTCCGGACATCAGCTTCTCCCCCCCCCCCCCCCCACGAGATCTTTTCATTGGAATTAATATAAAAAGAAATTCGCCCAAAAACAAAAGTTTGGCCTTTAATTCGATTGGATGTTGGATTATTTTGAAGGCATTTTGCAGTTATTTTTCTTTTCTCACCCATCAGATCAACACAAACTCTTTAACAGTTGCTTTTTAACAATAATATTACATTGGATATCAGTCATAAACTTTAATATGCTTTTATGCAGATGTGTTATCTGTGGTTTCCTGAGTAACTTGTCTCAGATGCTTTAATGTAAGATTGTGTGGTATTTATGTTCTTAGTCTGTTATATATACAATTCAGCCTGTGACATAATAGAGACTGTTTTATTCAGTCTGGTATTCTCGTTCTAGTCGTCCATTTGTTAAAGTTAGTTTTTGGCAGTATTGAGTTAGTATGCCAGGATTGATGACACAATATACTTGGTTGCCACTTTCATATATCAGTGCTTGCAGAATACATAGTGCTAGCAAATATTAACTCGGAAGATAACCAATTTGCTGAAAGGGTCTATCTTAGAAAACCTAATGTATGATTCAGAATTTAAGAATGGTTAGAATACATAATGTGATAGATGCATTATAATCTGTTAAAATGCAATCGGATTCACATCATAGTAATCAATGACCTAGTCGTAAAAAATAAAAATAAATAAGCTAAATATAAAGCATCATTGAGAATGTAAATCCGACACAATGAATTCCATAATTCTAAGTACTATACGCAATATCATCAGATCATAAAAGGTATAATAAATAAATCATAAATGTATCATCCATCGCCTTGCTAAAACCGGCAACTACCGGAAGGCAAGTTTGAAACGCAACAAACGGAAGCTGGAGCCTGGAGAAATATCATATAGCAATGAGACCTGGCATGGAGGAAAGAGTAGAGATGGTAAGATTTCTTTTCATTCACACGCTGTTCAATGTCTAGTCATAAGATAAGTATTGTAGCTGAGACTGTATCTGGATCAATGGGATATATGTGCTTTGCACAAATCACACAATTGTCAAATGGTAAGGATATACGTTATGTAGTTGTGGTATTACCAGAAATGGCTTACGACTAGTAAAGACTCAAATGTGTTTGAATCTTGACTGTGAGGATCCAAACTGTTTTTGAATTTTGTATGCTTCAGTTATCATTTTATGTCAATTTTGGCTGTAAGGAACATGATTATTTCTATTAGAATATTGCATGGAGATGGTAATAAAGGAAGACTGTGTAATTCTCATTTGGCTACTATAAATATTAAACCAGTAAGGCAATAGTTGTGAACAACAATGAACAATAGCACGTTGGTAGCACATCATAATCGGGGAATGACTGTAAATTGGATTTTCGAGGAAAAGAGCTTTTATATATTGTTACAAGGTTAACTGAAAATCTCACAGCTTTTCATGGTATTCAAAATTCAGTTTAAAAATAACCAATATGTTATAGGCAACTAGTACAAAATATTCACCAAATTTGCATACAGTCTCCTGAATGGCTTGTGTCCATGATTTGTGTGTGCATAGGGCATACTAAGATTGAAATTTCATGGAAAATGGCAAAAAATAAATAAATCATGCAATCATCAATCCATCAAGTTTTGTTTGGAATGGGGGGGGTGTAGAGTAGAGAAAGTTTCAGAGTGGTCTCTACTATAGTCTACTAATTTCCTTGGAACAAAGTTATCCTGTGATTATTAGGAGGTATTCTCAATATGTTTGGGGGCTAGATTGCAGTTACCTGTAGTGAATGTTAAATATGTTATCTTTTATTTTGAGATCTATTGTATCAATCCCCCTCTCCTCCTTTCCCTCCTTCCCCCCTCTCAGTACCAACTGTGATATGTTCAGTGGGGCTGGAGGCTGGGGTGGGGAACATTTAAAATCTGAACCAAATGTATTTACATGAGTAGCACAAATGAGTGATGGTAACGCTGTTTTGTATTTGAATTGTTTTGTTCGTTTTTTGACAATAACAGTAATATCTTCATACTTGCGTTATGAACATTAACACGCGCAAGACATTTCCGAAAGCAATTAAAGTAAATAGTAATAAGCTTTACTGTAAATCAAAAATTTAGTGTCACATCTCTGCTTCCTGATTTCAGAGGGTCGTGCTCATTCTAGATACGCAAGAATCGATTAGGCAATACAGCTTCACGCAGCGTAAAACTTACAGGAAGAATGCTCTCAACACTAAGCTGATTCACAAATACAAAGGATTGAACTAACATTCAGGTAAGGTCCATTCGTCGGCTGTTATTCACAAGGAATTTGTAAAAAAAGGATGATTGTTCGTTATTCTGAACTGATCATTATTTTGACATCCAAATTTCCTATACATCTGTGCCTGAAAAGGCTCATAATCCAAAAGGTGATATTGGTTTCTTTAATTTGACATTCATAGTATTTTGAAAACAATTTGGACCTAAACGATCGTGGTTTAAAGAAAGATGTAGCCGGCAAATAAATTGGAATGAGTTAGAAAAAATGGGCATTGTAAGTATTCGTGAGAATATGGTGATGAAGACATCAAACAATAAGGGGTACTGTGTGACACTTTCACCCTCAGGCAAGGCGCGCTATAAATAAGTTAATTTCTGTTAATGTTTACGTCTTTGCACGTTTCTTTCTCGAAAAAAAAACTTGCCGAACAGGCGATAAGGGGGAGGCTTATCAATTCAAAAAGCGCATACATTACCGAGGAGCGATCTAACACACATCGGGCAGGCGGCAATGCATCGGTGCACATAGGGTCAGCTAAAGATCAGGTCGTGCTATCTGATCGTTGGCAAGAGCCCCAAATCTTTATTATTCCTGTTAATTGCTGGCATACATCTTCTCAAAACCAGTTGAAAAAACGAACCTTTGAATGACATGAGAACATGAATAGAGGGATTTAAATTTTTTAAAGTCGTGGTTGAATTGGGTGATGCACAAGTGCTCAAGCAACTGTTTTTATTGGTAATCGCAAACTTTGCTAGAACGATAACTGCTCCACTGACAAATAGTTAGGTTTAATGTTAGGGTTATCAACTAATATGGGTAGCCTCTGCTGTTACAAGTCATATTGGCTTGAGCAAGGTGTCATTGAATTGACACTGCTTTTTCATTGAACGATAAAACTCAAACAAATACTTTCTTTGAATTATACGCTAATGCCAGCGTGCTAAAGCTTCTTACGTAATTATTGTACTTCGAGAGACCACTTACAATTATTCTTTAAGAAAACAATGATTTGCGCAATATTGAGTTAAGAAAGGTTGATGTAAATTGTTGATATCCTGTATGTACCTTTGTTTCTATTTATTAGAATATCAGTCATCTCAAGATGAAACAATTTTGAAAAAATAATCCATTTTCTTCCATAACATACATCATGGTAAGGCACTACTCGTGGCACTTTGTAAAGAGAATAAATAAATTAAGGAATAATTAATCAATCATGTTGAAATATGTTCATTTAAGGTAATAATACTCAGTGAAAAGTGTAATAGAATTAATGCGATCTTTGTTTTCTTCCTCAGTGCATACATGGCAAGAAAGCAGAAGAGACTCAGAGAATAATCACCGGAATAAAAAGGAAGCAGCAATGAAATTCAGTGGCCAAGTGGAAGGAGAGATACGCTAAGAGGTAGCGTACGACGCATGCGGAGGAGAATGAGGATGCATGAAACATGACACAAGGTGCGTATTGTGTGTACCAGTAATACTTGGTTGAATCATCAGAGATAGGAGATGTAGCCAACATCAAAAGGTATCATTTTTTTTCTGCTCTTCTGGTATGAATCGAGAACGAATCGAGATATTTGCCATGAGTATGGCCACAGTAATGGCATATTAGTGGCAATAAATGAAAAAAAAATATACTGTGGATCAAATTATTTCCTTATTTTTTTGAGAGCGAGCTTCATAGAATAATTGGGCAACATACACTGTTTATTGATTTGGTTTTGGAAAGATAGGCAAGACATTTTTTTGGAATGTGTCGGAAAACTGCATTGCGCCATGGTAATGAACAATACGATGGTGATATAATTGGGGTGTGGCGGGTTTGTAATTTAGTCCAGCTATCAGTGATATTTTAATTGTTAGTAGTAGTAGTCGCAGACTTTAGAATCTGGTTTGTCCCAATTAGCGAGGGTGGCGCGGATGTTTACCAACACACAGCAATTGCCTTGCCTCCTCCCTCCATTTTTCCCGATTTGATGCATCCTCCCCCTTCAGTCTTAAACCGTCATTACTCTCATCCAACACACTTGCTTCTTCCATGTCCTTCTTATCGTTCCACCTTCGCCCTCACAGACCATCCCGGCTGAAACTCCAGCACCACTTCTCAAAACACGATCAACACTCCGACTTTTTGACACATGACACATTCCACAACTGCTGTTTTATATTCTTAGTATTTTTATTGTATAACTAATCGTTTATTCAATAGAGACAATGGCTAACATTGTGGAGCTTTCACAATTTGAAAATTTCAACAGTGATATCTGAGGCCTACTGTAACAGTAAGTAGTGGTCTTAAATGGACAAATCAACACCCGACAGAAGTTTGAGAAGTTGGTGCTGGCCACTGCAGAGATATTGCATGGCGAACAATTTTTACTGTGGTGGGTATAAAATGCATAGATCGTACGACACTTTTAAAGTTTATGAGAGGAGTATAGGCATGGTGAATCGATCACCTCAAGTACTCCAATAGGTTTTCACCTTTTTAATAAAAGCACTTTATAATCTTTGAAGACAAGTTTTTCAAGGGTTCATTTCTTAGACCTTACCACGACATTTAGTCATGGAGGATTATGTAGGCCTCACATGTTTTTAAATCTGTGATCATTGTTTAACTCTGTCGGCTTTTAAATCATTATTGTTCTTCTGCGCTGCAGCTCTACACAGAGAACTGTCTCCAACTGAGGAGATCGAGCACGAGCCATGTCCAACCGGGTGCGGGCTGGAAGCTGGTCGCCGCAAGCAGAGGAGCAGCAGTGCGAAGGCGTGAGTCAGAAAGCTGCGCGACATGAAGCGAGTGCACCACAGAAGATCAAGGAGCGGTAGATGATTGGAGTGGCACCAGTAAGGAACTGGGAACTGGAGCAGAGGCCTGCTGCGAGAACAGTACGGAACTCGCAAAAAGGTGAGGGGTTCATCTTTATTATTCAACACTTAAATCGTTGAGAGCGGTTTGATTTTGATAGAACACGCGATCTCCATAACCCAACCTGACGATATCTCGTTACTTTAGTCCTCAACTGGTTAAAAACGGATTGAAGTAGTTCCAAGCACAAGTGTTTTGCAATGGACCAACCATATGCCTACACATTGATCCGAGAATGTAACTGCACCACCAGTTCCCTGGGGTACCACTTGTGTAGCTCGCTCTTAGTGTTATGACAGTATCGAGTTTTTGTAGAATGATGCAACAAATGCACATAAACTGACACAAAAGTCAAGTGAAAATGATACTGAATTTGCATTTACGTTTTGAAAGCGCACTTAATCAAAAACAATTTTGCGACAAGAAGAGTTTTTTAACATCTGAAAACACACTGCCCAGAAATAACTTAGACACGTTGGTAACCCAGGCAAGACTGAATATTTTTATGCCTTCCATATGAAAGTTCCTGGAGGCATCAATGTATGGTAGTCCGTCCGTGCCGTCCGTCCGTCCCGTCCTTGTCCTTTAAAACGGTTCTCGTTACCGGCTAGGGGATGTCAAGTGCGATAACTTAAGAACGCCAATTGGATTTGATGTAACTAGGACCAAAGTATGTACTATGAAGCAACCAATGAACTGACTTAGATTTTGAGCTCGAAAGGTCAAAGGTCACCGGGCCAAAATATGTCTGATTTGGCGTCGTTACCACGAATAACTTGAAAAATGGCTGGTCGGAATTTGATGCAACTTGGGTGAGAGTAATGTATTATATACATCAAATGAAACTAAGATATGTTTATGAGTCACCAAATGAACTGATTAGATTATGGAGTGAAAGAGGTCAAAGGTCACCGGCTAAAATATGTCTTGATTTGGCTCGTTGCCACGATAACTGAAAATGGCTGGTCGTGATTGTTGATAGCAACTTGGGTGAAGTATGTATTATAAAGACACCAATGAACTAAGATGTTTTAGTAGTCCACCAATGAACTGATTAGTTTATGGAGCTCAAAGGTCACTGGGCGCCTAAAATAATCTGAATTTGGGCTGCGTACTATCAATGGTAAACTTGAGTATGACTGGTCCGCTTTTGATTGTAAAAATATCCTTTTTGAGAAGTATCTCAATAAAGGCACCAATTATACTGATTCGATGTTGGAGTTGAAAGTCAGAGGTCAAAGGTCCAAAGGCGTCATGTCAAATTGAGGGCTCATTGTCCACAATATTTTAGAAGCTGCTTACTTATTTTACTGTGACTTGGTCAAAGGTCACGATGGGTTAGTGATCTCATTGGTCTTGCCAACTATGGTGACTTAAGCTTTTCAATTAAGCATCATGGATGGAGTGTGGACTGCGGAGGCATATCATCGATAGCGCGCAGTGAATTGCTCCTAGTTTTACAAATTTGTAACCCCAGGATACCATTTGTTGTCATCATTATCCCTTTCAAACAGGTCAGGGAATTTCCTGGAATGTCAGGGAATTTGGAAATACTTTTTGTAGAAGGCAAAAGTCGGGAATTAAATCCAATTTCTTACTGAAAATCAGGAAATGCATCTATGAAGTTTTCTGCTTGAAAGTCGGGGATTTTGAAATTTTTGGTGTATTAACCTGTCCAATAATTGCCATTGCAGTTGTTTTTATATAATAGACAATTTTTTCATATACTTAAAGAGCCATGTAACGGTGAAAGGGTTACCGTCACGTTACAGACAAGAATTCAATGCAGAGATGATCAATATACTCAGTGAAACGCCAGGGTAAGTCTAACAGATTCATGCATCATCATTCTGAAAGAATTTGTCTGCTACATTTGATGGTGTTAGCATAGGGAGAAAAAGTAAGTCGAAAAAAAGATGGATACTGATGGTCCAAGTCAAAGTGTTGGTTAAATGAATCACAGAGGTAAAATACCTCTCCTAAATAAGTAATGAAGGCCTCCATTTGTTTTTATTTACTTTTATATTGTATATGAGCATGTTAGAAGATTACATGTGTTCAAGCATTCTCATTAATTATTGTTAATTATTACCTTTTGTTTTGTTAAGTTTCTTGCAAGTGGGCGATCTGTTCTACAAACCAAACAGAGCCAGATGATTGAATTTAAATGATATAGAAAAACTGTTATAAGCACTCTGTTACCAAAATTGTGCATTCCTCAAGAACCAACCAAATAAGAAGCAAGGTATACTTACATCTATTATAATTAATCATGCAATAAATTTGCATTAATTATCATTGATTGTATTGTTTCGCTTTCCTGA
>JZLH01S0009074.1:24240-38656 GCA_001188425.1 Eucidaris tribuloides
AAAAAATACTTATTAATTACTAATTAAACATATAAATATACAAATATACAAGTGGATAAATCAAACCTATACAATGAATAAATGGGATTTGAAATATTCTTAAATGATTCCAAGGATGGAGCTTGAAGGATGGGGAGGGGTAAGGCATGCCAAAGTTTGGGGTTGTATGATATTAGGAGATTTTCACTGGATGAAGTACTTGGGATTTGGAGGATGGATGTATCAGAACTTGAGCAAAGACCTGGTCTGAAATTGTGATGAGCCATGAGAGTACACAGATAAGAAGGTGAGTTGTAATGGAAACATTTATAGACAAGGCTTACAGGGGGTATGCCAGTAGAGTGAAGATAACAAGAGTGTTTAAATTGACTTTTAATGGAAATAATAAAATGTTTGTTTGTTTTATTAACAATTTGTGTGTGTTTTTCATTTCCAGGGATGGCTTGACGGAAGCTAATGACAAGTGGAAATATGAGAATGAGACGGAGACAAAATATGAGCACAAAATGAAGTAAGTTACAAACTGCCATGTGCTTGTATGTCATATGTCATGCATTGTTGTCAAACTATGAAATAAGATATGAAAGTAGCATTTTTAGTATGTTGCAAATTGATTGCAATGGAGTTATAAATTATATTCAATTTCAATTCAGCAGTGAAGTAGCATGAAATATATATACCATTTTCCCCCGGGAATATATTATTCATTGTATAAGTAGGAAACATTTATGCAATCATTTGGAAGGATTAAAGCCCAAGTTAAGATTTGGGGATTTTCTTTTATTTGAAAGCTTTATGCCTAAAGGTCATATCACACCAATAACAGATTCTGAATGTCTTTATTTTTTTTATATAATTATGACAAATGCTCGGGGGGGGGGGGGGGGGGGGGGGGGGGGGGGGGGGGGGGGGGGGGGGACGCTGCTCTTTCTGATGAGGTGTAATTCAGATAACCTAACACCTTATTAACCTTTGGTGCTATAATGTAAAATATAGTAGAAAATTTCGGGTTCCCCACGCTATCTCCCCCCCCCCCCCCCCCGAGATTTTTCATGAATTAATTAAAAAGAAAATCCCAAAACAAAAGTTGGGCTTTAATTCGATTGGATGTGGATTATTTGAGCATTTGCAGTTTTTTTTTTTTTTCAATCAGATCACCAAACTCTTAACAGTTCCTTTTTAACAATAAATTACATTGGATATCAGTCATAAACTTTATATGCTTTTATCAATTGTATCTTGGTTCTAGTAAATCTATTTTATACAATCTTGGTATTGTATGTTTCTTATTTTTTTTTACAATCATGTACATATGGAACTGTTTATGCTGGTATTATTTATTCATTCTTAAATTATATTTTAGCAGTATGTATGTCATGGTATGACACAATTTACTTGGTCTTCAATATGCAGGGTGCTTGCAGAAATCAGTTTTCAAAATTAACGAAGTAACCAATCTTTGACCTAAACAATGAATGAATGAATGAATGAGTAAATAAATAAATGAATGAATAAATCAATCAATCAATCATCAATCAATCAATCAATCAATCAATCAATCAATCAATCAATCAATATGTGTAAATAAATAATAAATAAAATAAGTAAATAAATAAATTGATTAATTAATTCATTCACTTGCATCAACAGGCAAACTACGGTAAAGCTAACCAGTTTGAAACCAACAAACGGAAGCTGAGCCTGGAGATATCATTAGCAATGGCATGGCATGGAGGAAAAGATCAGAGATGGTAAGATCTTCTTTTCATTCACCTGTTCATGTCTATCATAAGACTAAGTAATTGTACTGAGACTGTACTGGATCCATGGGATATATGTGCTGTTGCAAAATCACACAATTGTCAATGGGTAAGGATACTACAGTTATGTAGTGTGGTATTACCAAATGCTTACTGACTGTAAAGACTCAAAACTGTTTTGAATCTTGACTGTGAGGATCCAAAACTGTTTTGAATTTGTATGCTTCAGTTAATCATTTTATGTCATTTTGCTGTAGGAACATGATTATTTTATTAAGATATTTGCATGGAGATGGTAATACAATGACAGACTTAGTAATTCCATTTGCTAACTAAATATTAAACCAGTAAGCAATAGTTGTGAAACAACAATGAACAATAGCACGTTGGTACAATCATATCGGGGAATGACTGTAATTGGTTTTCGAGGAAAAGAGCTTTTATATATTGTTACAAGGTTAACTGAAAATCTCACACTTTTCATGGTATTCAAATCAGTTTAAAAAATAACCAATATGTTATAGCACTAGTACAAAATATTCACCAAATTTGCCATACAGTCTCCTGAATGGCTTGTGTCATGGATTTGTAGTGTGCATAGGGCATACAGATTGAAATTTCATGGAATGGCAAAAAAATAAATAAATCATCATCATCATCATCAAGTTTGTTGGAATGGGGGGGGGTGTAGAGTAGAGAAGTTCAGAGTGGTTCTACTATAGTCTATAATTTCCTTGGAACAAAGTATCCTGTGATTATTCAGGAGGTATTCTCAATGTTTGGGGCTAGATTGCAGTTACCTGAAGTGAATGTTAAAATGTTATCTTTTATTTTGAGATCTATTGTATCAATCCCCCCTCCCTCCTTTCCCTCCTTCCCCTCCCTCCAGTACCAACTGTGATATGCAGCTGGGGCTGGGGCTGGGGTGGGGAACATTTAAAATCTGAACCAAATGTATTTACATGGAGTAGCACAAATGAAGTGATGGTAAGTGTTTTGTATTGAATTGTTTTGTTCGTTTTTTGACAATAACAGTAATTCTCATACTTGCTGTTATGAACATTAACACCCAAAGACACCGAAAGCAATTAAAGTAATAGTAATAAGTTACAGTAATCAAAATTTTGTGTCACATCTCTCTTCCTGATTTCAGAGGGTCGTGCTCTTCTAGATACCAAGAATCGATTAGGCAATAACAGCTTCACGCAGCGTAAATTACAGGAAGAAGCCCTCAACACTAAGCTGGATCTCACAAATACAAGGATTGAACGTAAACTTCAGGTAAGGTCATCGTGGCTGTTATTCACAAGGAATTTGTAAAAAAAGGATGATGTTCGTTATTCTGACTGATCATTATTTTGAACATCCAAATTTCCTATACATCTGTGCCTGAAAGGCTCATTAATCCAAAAGTGATATAGGTTTTCTTAATTTGACATTCATAGTATTTGAACATTTGGACTAACGATCCGTGGATTAAAGAAAGATGTAGCCGGCAAATAACTGGAATGAGTTAAGAAAAAAATGGCATTGTAAGTATTGTGAGAATATGGTGATGAAGACAATCAAAATAAGGGGTACTGTGTGACACTCACCCTCAGCAAGGCCCTATAAATAAGTTAATTTCTGTTAATTTTACGTCTTTGCACGTTTCTTTCCTCGAAAAAAACTTGCCGAAACAGCGATAGGGGGAGGAGCTTATCAATTCAAAAAGCGCATACATTACCGAGGAGCGACTAACACACATCGGGCGGCATGCATCGGTCACATAGGGTCAGCTAAAGATCAGCGTACGTGCTATCTGATCGGTTGGCAAGAGCCCCAAATCTTATTATTCCTGTTAATTGCTGGCTACATCTTCCTCAAACCGTTGGAAAAAACGAACCTTTGGAATGACATGAGAACATGAATAGAGGGATTAAATTTTTTAAAGTCTGTGGTGAATTGGGTGATGCACCAATGCAAACTGTTTTAATTGGTAATGCAACTTTGCTTTAGACGATAACTGCTCCACTGACAAATAGTTAGGTTTAATGTTAGGGTTATCACTATAGGGATAGCCTCTGCTTTACAGTCAATATTGCTTGAGCAAGTGTCATTGAATTAGACACTGGCTTTTTCATTGAAGATTAAAACTCCAAACAAAATACTTTCTTTGAAATTATAGCTATGCAGGTGC
Source organism: Eucidaris tribuloides (assembly GCA_001188425.1). NCBI lineage: Eukaryota > Metazoa > Echinodermata > Echinoidea > Cidaroida > Cidaridae > Eucidaris > Eucidaris tribuloides. The sequence continues at coordinate 28,180 of JZLH01S0009074.1, forward strand.
TAAAGCTTCTTACTGTACATTACTTGTACTTCAGAGACCACTTACAATTATTCTTTAAAAAAATGATTTGGGCAATAGTTGAGTTAAGAAACGGTTGATGAAATTGTTGGATATGCCTGTATGTACCTTTGTTTCTATTTATTGACATATCAGTCATCTCAGATGAAAACAATTTTGAAAATAAATCCATTTTCTTCCATACATACATCATGTAAGCATACTCGTGGCCATTGTAAAGAGAATAAATAAATAAGAGAAAATTAATCAAATTCATGTTGAAATATGTTTCATTAAGTAATAATATCAGTGAAAAGTGTAATGATTAATCGATCTTTGTTTTCTTCTCAGCTTCATAATGCAAGAAAGCAGAAGAGACTTCAGAATATCACCGTGAATAAAAAGGAACAGCATGAAAATTCAGTGGCCAAGTGGCAGGAGAGATACGCTAAGAGGTACTACGACGCATCTCGGAGGGAGAATGAGGATGCCATGAAACATGCACAGGTGCGTATGTGTGTACACGTATACTTGGTTGATCATTCAGAGATAGGGAGATGTACCAACATCAAAGGTATCATTTTTTTTTCTGCTCTTCTGGTAAGATGAGAGACAATGAGATATTTGCCATGAGTAGCCACAGTAATGGCATATTATGGCAATAAATGAAAAAAAAAATATACTGTGGATCAAATTATTTCCTTAATTTTTGAGCGATGCTCATAGAATTTGGCACATACACTGTTTATTGCATTTGGTTTGGAAGATGAGCAAGACATTTTTTTGGAATGTGTCGGAAACTGCATTGCCATGGTAATGACATACCATGGTGATAATTGGGGTGTGGCGGGGTTGTATTTATCACCTTCAGTGATATTTTTAATTGTTAGTAGTAGTAGTCCAGACTTTAAATCTGGTTTTGTCCCCAATTACGAGGGTGGCCGGATTTACCACACACAGCAATTGCCCTTGCCTCCTCCCTCCACTTTTCCCGATTTGATGCATCCTCCTTCAGTCTAACCGTCTTACTCTCATCCACCACTTGCTTCTTCCATGTCTTCTTTCGTTCCACCTTCCCCTCAGACCATCCACCTGAAACTCCAGCACCCTTCTCAAAACACGATCAACCTCCCTTTTTGACACATGACCATTCCAACATACTCTGTTTTTATTATTCTTAGTATTTTTATTGATATAACTATCGTTATTAATAGAGACAATGGCTAACATTGTGGAGCTTCAATTTGAAAAATTGTCAAACAGTGATATCTGAGCTATGTACAGTAGTAGTGCTTAAATGGACAAATAAACACCCGACAGAAGTTTGGAAAGTTGTGCTGCCACTGGCAAAATATGCATGAGCGAACAATTTTTACTGTGGTGGAGTATAAAATAGCATAGATCTACACACTTTAAGTTTATGGGAGGATATAGGCATGGTGAATCCGATCAACCTCAGTACTCATAGGTTTTCACTTTTTTAAAAAGCACTTAATAATAATTTTGAAGTACAAGTTTTCAGGGCTTCATTTTTAGACCTTATCACGACATTTAGATCATGGAGGATTATGTAGCTCACATGTTTTTAAACTGTGATCATTGTTAACCTGTGGCTTTAATCATTATTGTTCTTCTGCTGCACTCTACAGAGAACTGTCTCCAAGCTGGAGGAGATCGAGCACAGCCTGTCCAACCGGGTGCGGGACTCGGAGCTGTCCCGCAAGCAGAGGGAGCAGCAGGTGCGAAGGCTGAGTCAGAAGCTGGCCGACATGAAGCGAGTGCACCAGCAGAAGATCAAGGAGCAGATGATTGAGTGCACCAGTAAGGAACGGGAACTGGAGCAGAGGCTGCTGCGAGAACAGTCGGAACTCGCAAAGGTGAGGGTTCATCTTTATTATTCAACACTTAAATCGTTGGAGACGGTTTGATTTTGATAGAACACGCGATCTCCATAGACCCCAACCTGAGATATCTCGTACTTAGTCCTCAACTGGTTAAAAAACGGATTGAAGTAGTTCAAGCCACAAGGTTTTTGCAATGGACCAACCTACTGACTACACATTGATCCAGATGTAATGCACCACACAGTTCCCTGGGGTACCACTTGTGTAGCTCCCTCTTGTGTTAATGAACAGTACAGTTTTGTAGAATGATGCAACAAATGCACATAAACTGACAAAAAGTCAAGTGAAAATGATAGTGAATTTGGCATTTACTGTTTTGAAAGGCCACTTAACAAAACATTTTGCACAAGAAGAGTTTTTTAACATTGAAAAACACACTGCCAGAAATAACTTAGACACCTTGGTAACCCAGGGCACAGCACTGAATATTTTTTATGCCTCCATATGAAGTTCCTGGAGGCATCATGTATTCGGGTTGTCCGTCCGTCCGTCCGTCCGTCCGTCTGTCCTTTACCGGTTCTCGTTACCGCGATAACTTAAGAACCGCCAATTGGATTTTGATGTAACTAGGACCAAGTATGTACTATGAGGCACCAATGAACTGATTAGATTTTGGAGCTGAAAGGTCAAAGGTCACCGGGCCTAAAATATGTCTGATTTGGGCTCGTTACCACGATAACTTGAAAATGGCTGGTCGGAATTTGATGCAACTTGGGTGAAGTATGTATTATAAAACACCAATGAACTAAGTATGTTTTATGAGTCACCAATGAACTGATTAGATTTATGGAGCTGAAAGGTCAAAGGTCACCGGGCCTAAAATATGTCTGATTTGGGCTCGTTGCCACGATAACTTGAAAATGGCTGGTCGGATTTTGATGCAACTTGGGTGAAGTATGTATTATAAAACACCAATGAACTAAGTATGTTTTATGAGTCACCAATGAACTGATTAGATTTATGGAGCTCAAAGGTCACTGGGCCTAAAATATATCTGATTTGGGCTCGTTACTGACATGGTAACTTGAGTATGACTGGTCCGCTTTTGATGTATCTTGGGAGAAGTATCTATAAAAGGCACCAATTTACTGATTCGATTTGGAGTTGAAAGGTCAGAGGTCAAAGGTCACAAGGCCTCATGTCCAAATTGAGCTCATTGTCACAATAATTTTAGAACTGCTTATTAGATTTTACTGTGACTTGGTCAAAGGTCACATGGGCTTAGTGATCTCATTGGTCTTGCCACTATGGTGACTTAAGCTTTTCAAATTACATCAATTGGATGGGAGTGTGGACTGCGGAGGCATATCCATCGACTGCGCGCAGTCGAATTGCTCTAGTTTTACAAAATTTGGTACCCCAGGATACCATTTGTTGTCATCATATATCCCCTTTCAAACAGGTCAGGGAATTTCTGGAATGTCAGGGAATTGGAAAATACTTTTTGTAGAAGCAAAAAGTCAGGGAATTAATCAATTTCTTCTGGAAAATCAGGGAAAATCATCTATTGAAGTTTTCTGCTCTGGAAAGTCGGGGATTTTGAAATGTTTTTGTGTATTAACCCTGTCAATAATGCCATTGCATTGTTTTTACTATAATATGCAATTTTTTCATTACTTAAAGGCCCATGTCAACCGTGAAGAGGGTTACCTCACCTTACAGAAACACAGAATGTCAATGCAGGAAGATGTCAATATACTCAGTGAAACAGCCAGGGTAAGTCTAACAGATTCATGCACTTCATCATTCTGAAAGAATTTGTCTGCTACATTTGATGGTGTTAGCATAGGAGAACAAAGTAAGTGAAAAAAGATGGATATGATGGTCCAAGTCCAAGTGTTGGTTAAATTGAATCCACAGAGTAAAATAACCTCTCCTAAATAAGTATGAAGGCCTATCATTGTTCTTTATTTACTTTTATATTTGTATATGAGCATGTAGAAGTTACATTGTGTTCAAGCATTCTCATTTAATTATTGTTAATATATTACCTTTGTTTTGTTAAGTTTTCTCATGTGGGGATCTGTTCTACAAACCAACAGAGCCAGATGATTGAATTTAAATGATATAGATAAACTGTTATAAGCACTCTGTACCAAAATTGTGCATTCTCAGACACCTAAATAAGGCAAGGTATACTACATCTGATTATCAATATCATGCATAAATTTGCATTAATTATCATTGATTGTATTTGTTTCCTTTCCTGTTTCAGGAACATCAACGACTGATGAGGATAGGTCAACGGACAGATCTCATGACCAGCTTTCCTTGATTGCAATATGTAATATATCTAAACTCTATATTTTATTCACTTATATATTACATATGATATGAAACTATATGTGACCCGTCCTGTCGAAATGAGACTTAAGTCGCATTTTGGCCATTTCCCGATTTTAGCAAATTCATATTCTACATTCCCCAAGCTTTCCAATGATATATAACACATATACCTTTAAACAAATTTAAACGCCATAATTCAGGTTTAAAGCCCAGGATTTTGCGGTCGCCAGCAACGAAGGTTTAGAGAAAATCGCGTCCAAAGATGTTTGTAAATTTCACGTACGCACATCGAGAAAACTGCGAGATAATGTCCCTAGCAATGCTATGTTTGGAAATAATGATCGGTGTGGAATTTTGCACACTGAATAAATGGACTTCTAACTACATTCTGTGCAAGTTTGAAGAAAATCAAGCAGAGAAATTTAGGGGAAAAACGAATTGAATTTCATTTGGTTTCAAGTGTGATATTGCGCGAAATGTTTGAACTTGGTGTGTAGTACGGGTACAAAGTAATTCAATTTCCAAACACCGATACAAATAACTCATTTTGATTACCGTATCACTAGTATCCAATTGCTTTATTTCCTTTGTTTTTTATGTTAGGAATGTGTTTACATGTTCATTTATATGGTGCAACAGCAAGTTTGAATAAAAAAGACAGCAAGCGGATTATCAGTCCCACACGTTCACTTTCGTGTAAGTCCCATTTCTGGCGGCACAAGCCTGCAATGTCTAAATAAAATCACGTTTTCACACGCTTATAGTCATCAGATTCACTTAGGATTTTAACAGCCTGTTCTTGAAACTTCAAATTTTCAAAAAATGCCAAAAAACAAAATTTGGTTTTTTCCACTGTGTTTGCCTATTACCGTCATTTTCTCGGAATTTGCGCTTGCGACTTGCGTCTCATTTCGACCGGACGGGTCACATATGTAGTATATTGATAATACTATTCTGTAACAATATTGTGATTTGTAACTATATGTTATGTGCTTCTGTTATGCTGAAATTTGCTTCGGGTATTGTATTTCCCAAACCTTAAATATTATCAAGAATTTTAATTCAAAGGACATGTTTAAGGAAATGGTTATGCAAATGGTTATGGTGTACTACGCCATAGTGGAGGGTCTTAAGACAGTCCATGAACATGTATTTCTGCTAGAAAAAGAAAGTAATTTTGAAAATTATATTCATAAAATTTCCTGTAGGTGAGACAATTTAGAGTAGCTTTCCATATTGTAATGAAAAGTAGAAATATAGAAGATTAGTAAGTTTGTTTTGAGTTAACATAAATCTGAGATTGTGTACTTATAACTAGTATGACAACTACACAGTGCTCTGCTTACTTTCATCTGTGGCCCTTTCATCATAAGTCTTATTTCAGCAGGCTGGGTCATCAGCCTTATGCCAAAAGGACCATATTGTTTCACGCTTAACCCAAAAGGGCCTTACGGCTGTATCATATCTGTTGCAGTAACACCCTCTGGGCAGAAAGGTAAAACTTGGTCTAGGCCCTTCTGGCTTAAGACAGACAATATATTGGGCTGTCAATGACCAGGTTCTTGTGAATATCATTTACAGCAGGTTTTTATGGTAATCTAGATCCTCTGGTGAAAGTATTTTGGACAAATTTGTCTTGCAGACTTGTTCTTATAAATGACACCACACTATATACTGAAGTGTTTAGAATGTATTTCTCACTGTGGAATGAACACATTGTTTTATTCTCTACCTGTATATCTCATGTGGGTAGGTAAAAATGGAATAGAGTGTATTATAGTGGGAAGGTAGTGCAAATTCATTTGAAAACTTGTAAAGTGATTAACTAAGACAGAATATAAAGTATTTGGAGGAATGGTAGTTTATATCTCTTCCTGGTGTCTATCAAGTAGTATACTTGTATAGAACATACTAATTCTTTCTTATTTTGTTGAATTATACTGCTATCAATATGTCATATTGGTTGACCAAAGTGGAGAGTATGCTGATTTGTTATTTGTGCAATCATTACTATCATTATAAAGCTGCTAAAATATTTGTGTCAACAGAATTTGTAGGAGACAAGGAAAAAATATCAATTATTCATTCATAATTTTGCCTACATTTACATTGTGGTAAGAAGCCAAAGGGTATAGGTTCATTTCTTTAGATATTCAATTTATCAGGTAGTTTACACGTTTCAGATTCGTACGAGCTGAAATGTAAACTTTAAAACGTTCTTCCCTAATGTGCAGCTAAACTGTCAGTGCAGTACATGGATTTTGCCAATTAAGGTGATGTGCTAAATCTGCAAACTTAGACAATCAGTGGAGTAAAATAGGAAGTCATATTGATTTGCATATAGTGGCAAATGAATAACTGCAATTATATGTCAATTTATTAACATGTGCTTTATCTTCGGTGTCTTGTGAAATTTTTGATACGAATTGTGTATAAACTTATCAAAATGCGTTATTGCAATTTATTTTTCATAACTGCTAGGTCAAACAAAATTTTGACCAACATAGATCAGTATAAACAACTGTAGCAATTACTGAGATGTCTAGATGTATTACAATCACTGTAATAATGAATTTAATATTTTTTATGCACTTTTTGTGATATATCTCAATCTTGTTTCACATTTATTCTGAATCATTCTACTATGCAACATGATTTTATTCCAATCACAAATACCTCTATCTTTCTACTATGCAATGAGATCTAATGGTATGGCTGATTTTATATCATGGTGGTGCACTCTTTAATATCATGTTCAACAGACAGAATCTGTTATTGTGCTGATTTCTTTCTTCCAATACAATTTGACAAACTTAGCAGCTATTGATTGTAACTGGTGCTTTAATTCTAATTATATAGATTTGTCTGATTATTACTTCCTGAAACTAACATGCACACAGCAACTATGAACATTTTTAAAATTAGTAATGTATAACTCTTCGTATAAGCAATATTTGCAAATGTGACAGGCTTGTTCAATCTGTGAACACATCACTTTTTGCAATATATAATTCTGAACATTCCAGTATTGAGAAAACTCTTGAGTCTTGATTGATGTAGTCTTTCCCTTCTGACAGCATAAACATAAAATGCACAAATCATGATTTCTCAAATTGCACCTTGTCAATATCACATTTTCTGAATAACTATGCACACATTTTAAATTTGCCTTTATTTTTAGATATTTACTAAGAAAGAATTACTATGCACCGATTTCAAGCTGAATATGTCAACAGTATAAAGTTTTTATGTATATCAAAATTAATTTTCTAATAGGAACAAGTATTTATTGAGTAAAGGTAACACAATTTTATGTTAACTGTTCTGGTACAGTGTATATCAATTTAAGTATGTCTTAATGACTTTGCACATACCTAAAGTGTGTTTGCAGCAAATCAAGCAATACATATATCCACCTCTTGAGATAAAATTTTTGTATTATAAAGTGATAACTTTATAGTAGATAATGTGTAAATTACCTGACTTTAACTTTTATACCATATGATTCACTGCATTTACTTAATATGCTGAAAAATTTACAACACATAACAACTTTAACGTGAATCCTATACATATCAAAGTTCACAATAATTACGGTATGTGTCACTGCTTTGAGGAAAAGTTGTTACATGATTTTTTTTATTAGCTTGTTAACTTGTAAACAAATCATAATTGAAATTCACAATTATGTAGATATCTCTAATCCATTATGTATTTCAGTGTAAATGTTCACTAAAATTATCAATTGCAATCAACTACTTTGATTCAAATCTCTGTTTAATAATTAGTATTTGGCATAAAGATCCATATTTTTCCTAAAGATTGGTGTGTCTTAACAATCGGAAATTCACGTGTGGACAGGCTTTCATTGCACAAATATAATAAGTGGTCAAAATCTGACATGTTTGCAAAGCATTATGGGGAAATGGTGACACTAATTATACATACTTTTATACGAGAAGGGATTGATGTTGATACTGCTAGCATGACCTGGTTTGAGTGTGAACTTAAATGCAGCTTATATTCAATGAACTGCTATGTACTCCTACTATTTATGCATGAATTACATATTTTGAAAACTGAGAGCATTATGGTTTGTACTACATTTATGTATATATCATCTGCTTTTAACTTTACTTGTATATATGGAGGCTGAATTAAATATTCATAAGGTCCTACTAATGGACCATGCAATAAAGCTTGTATTTTATGTTTTATCTGTTTTGTTGTGAATGTACATGCTAGGTACAGCTTCTTAAATAAAGTGTATGTGTTAAAGATTGGGTTGAGGATTTGCAAGTCCATTACTTCCCTTCATTATCAATACCAAACGGTAGTTTAGTACTTACAAATGGTGTGTTGAAAATCTGAGATCCATACGTCATGAATTTGTTGTTTTATGAGAAAAACTAATAACGACATGTTACCAGAATGTTGTTCTTTTCTGTGAGTTTCAATTTTGCTCAAAATGCGAATCGCGCGTTACTATGCACCGTAGCAAGACGAGCGGAGCGCTCTGATTGTCAATCGGCTATCCCCTGCACACCTGTGGCTAACGGCTGATCGGACCATTTTGGAACGGCACGTGCACGTTTGACGTCCGGCGATTTTTAAAATTTGCTCCTGAGCAAATGGATAAAGGATGAAGTTTAACCGTCCAGATTTTAACCAAAACTCAATATTTTACCCAAAGTCTCTATGAGAGGTGTTTATTTATATTAATCTTCACATTGGATATGATTTCAGCTGATTTGATTCATATAGATGTTTTTGACGTGCAAAAGAATAACCCTGTCTTTAAAGGAAATTCTAACCTAATACCCACACATTTGAATAGTATAGCTAAATTTCAGTGGAAAAGAGGGAAGTGTAGATATAAAAATATTGCACTTATTATAGTGAATAAGATCATTGGACTTGTAAGTCATAGACGAACATCTATCCACATGTTTCCTGCAAAGAAATCAGTAAATGTAATCTTCTCGAGGTATACATTTCGTCCATTTCTTATCTTGTGGATATATGCTCATTTATGTCTTTTAAATTAGAATTTTCCAGAGAAATGTCAGATTTGCATAATTTTCATGATTTGCCTTTTCCTGGGTGACTTGGATTCCAGATGACTGAATTGTTTCACAGCGTGTTAGCTTTGATTGAATTTACTCATCAGTTCAATAGAATTTTCATTTAACAGGCAGTTACATGATTGGGAGAAATAAAAATATGCCTCTTGAACCAAACTGGTTGTAAGATATACCAATGGATATACCAGCTGGAGTGTATCACCTGGCTGGAAGGATTGATCTTGACTTTTTTTAAAATAAAGCCAAGTCATGTGTGAAAATACTAGCATTTTGATCCTCTCGAGGCCCGATTGAATTAGATCCCATAGAAAACTGCACAATATTTGTCACAAGGCATACTGATGAAAGTTATTTTAGAACGAGTCAACTTTTGACTACAAAATTTTCACAGTAGGATTCTTGTGCGGTTTACTTGATTCTAAAATAGATTCACCTCAAGTTGAGGACTACCCCAATCATGTCATTTACTTTAAGCATGTGGTGGCTGAAAGCTGGTATAAGTTGGTATAAGTGCGTTGTGTTTAGTATTGCGTTTGACTATCAGTTTAACAGGTGAGGTGATCCCTTAAAGCGACCGTAATTTTTATCATGATTTCATTGATGAAATTGACAATCTGCTAATGTTCTATGGGTAGTAGCAAACTCGTTTCAAACGTCTTTCACGTCATCAATGAATCGCTCAAAGCTGCATTTTTTTTTTGACGTAGAGCGCCATCCGAGTTAAAAATACTTCCAAGAAGGGAATCATTTTGATCGATGTGTAAGACCGTTTGATTCGTTTCTTTACTACTATATTTAGGGGGGATGGAGAAATTTTGATAAAACAAATCATTTCTGACAGCTACGTATGACATGCCTCCCTCTCCCCCCCCCCCCCCCGAATACTGACAAGTCTGCTACTTAATTCGTATAGCAGTACAACCTGGATTAAAATTATCTGGATTGGAGTCAGGGTTTAGGGTTTGAGTTAGCAATTAATATGTTTAGAGTTAAAGATTGGGAATATGCCTTAGGTTATAGGGTTGAGATATTGTGAGTTAAAGTCTAGTTGGCTGTACGTATAGATTTTTAGACGGAACACAGTAGAATAAAGTTGATACAAATACAACGTTTACATGACTGGTTATTTCGGGTAGTCCGCATTAAATCTGGAAACGGGTAGAGAATTGTCATATTAGATCATGTGCTGAAGTGTTAAAACCACGG
>JZLH01S0009074.1:38681-58491 GCA_001188425.1 Eucidaris tribuloides
GTTTTCCAAAGGAGCACAGGGACCTTTAACATAGCCGTATAAACAGTATATTTGCGTATTGATAGCATCCCCAAATTAAAACTGACATTACGACAAAAGTGGGACAAAATACAGCTATACTCATTAGTGAATATTGAATTATCGCTCGCTTCTATGAATGCAATATGTTTACCTCAAAACGGCTTGTAGGCTGGTTATTTGCTGATAATATTTATAACGTCACGTAACTAAAAATTTGATGAATAGTGGGTAGATATGATCACCGTGTTGATGGGAATGTATTCCATTCATCGAGTCTGAAGATAATTGTGACATATTTTCAATCAAAATTGCGCTCGGATAGTGTTTAATTGTTCGCCGCATCACTCAATGAGCTCGGCGGTAAAATAAATGTAAAGCTTTTAAAATGATCCCCTGTCTATGCTGTAAACAAAAGCGTGCCTTACGTACGAGGCACGCCTTTTATAATTTCACATTATCACGATCCCAGCTAAAGATAAGCATCAAACAAAAATTAATCTATTAAGATATATGTAATAAAGATATCAAATGTCAAATCGTGTAATGCAGATAATTTTAATGAAACTGAAATGCTTGTCATCTAGTGTGCGAGCAATCGTAATATATCCTATCTGTCTTTTAATCATTCATCTTTATTCACGTATGCACATGTTTGAAAAGTATGATATAGAACGGCCTATATGAAGCTTTTTACTGTAGCAAAAACACAAGGCATATAAAATACATTAAGAAACAATTATACATTAGAAAGCAAGAAATAACAAGATTTTACACGTGTGTGAATATGTAACATACCTGGTAATAAGGATATCAATTAATCACTACTGCAGAATTACTCTGTAAATATGACAGTGAAATTAACAATGACTGAATTATGTTCAGAATACAGGTCGTATTGAATTGTTGTAAACGAATGAATTAAATCTTTTGCCGTGTAACAACGAACATAATCATATGACACTAAAGAATGCCGAATTCTCTCCTATCCATTCAATAAATGAAATATTCCCAGAAATATGTGTATGTACATATATATATATATGTGTGTGTTTGTGTCTGCGTTTGTTTGTGTGTATGTGCGGGTGTATGTGGTGGGGGGGGGGAGGGAGGGGGGGGGTCCAGAGGGAAAACATGATAAGGAAATTAAACACAGTCAATTCGAGATCTTACAAAACAGATGAGAATGAACTCAAATCGAGAATACCCCTGCAATTACCCCTGCAATTATAATTGCAATTATAATTTCTATTAAAATTGGGCTCGGATTCTTCGCCTCATCACTCAATAAAGTCGACATGAAAATATATTTAAAGCTTTTAGAAATGATTCCTTGTCTGTACTGTAAATAAAGACGTGTCTTACGTAGAAGACGCGCCTTTCATTGTTCATGATGTAATATATCAGCTAAAGATAAGCATCAAACGTGTCGTTTCTTAGACGTTAGGAATATACCTTAATGCTCAATGATGATATCTCCCTATAAGTTCCTTCTGGTGCTTTCCTGAAGATACCTAGCCTAAATTAGATATTTAAAAAATGGATACCCACATGTTGATCTCCAATTGTTTTCACGAACCATCAATAAGATACTGTCACGGGTTTTTTTCCAGGGTAAAATATGAAGAGGGAATTATGCAGTCAATTCAAAATCTTACTCAATTACTGTTCTCAGTTACTTATGTAATTATAATTGCAAAATTATGTTACTAACATTCTTCTGGTCAATATGATATATATTTTTTTGTTACCGAAAATCGTCCCCGATTGCCGGTTTAAAATCACACACACAATTTTATGAACTTGGGCGTCCCTGTTGGAACGGAGTGTGTCCGCAGTTGGCGGTAGAATATCACACACAAACGTCTGCATTTGCATCGTCTGTAATCAATTAAAAGTTACGTGCCCGATCGACGGTGAAAACACGCGCGCGTGCGTGATTGTTGTGTGTGTGTGTGTGTGTGTGTGTGTGTGTGTGTGTGTGTGTGTGTGTGTGTGTGTGTGTGTGTGTGTGTGTGTGTGTGTGTGTGTGTGTGTGTGTGTGTGTGTGTGTGTGTGTGTGTGTGTGTGTGTGTGTGTGTGTGTGTGTGTGTGTGTGTGTGTGTGTGTGTGTGTGTGTGTGTGTGTGTGTGTGTGTGTGTGTGTGTTCGTGCGCACATCCACATCATGTGGTGCATTTATCATGGGCCAAAGAAAGGAGATCAAACACTATATCGAAACATGCGAAATGAATCATACTTTACAATTAAACTGTCTCCACGACTTCAATATTTTGTCACGTGCTATCTAAGCCAGATATAAACTATCTGGACCCCACCCCGTCGTCCAACGAAAAGTACCGCATATCCTATCACATCGCACGATCCTTTCCAATACATTAAAGGCGGAAACGCATTGAATTACTTTTCATTTACCCAACGCACAGACTTCCCATGCGTGCAAGCGGTCTGACTCGGGACCTTTACAATTTCAGGTATACAGAAATCAAACGTCACATCTGGAAAATCTTACCGATAATGATGGTCATATTAGATACGAATGCGTGGTCTTTACTAAACTAGACTCATCTCGAAGTATGCGTGGGCGTGACGTTTATTGATATGTCTGGGTGAGTCAGAGTAACCGTATCACTCAAAACCACGGTCAAAGGCTAATCACATTAATTACGGACAGGTGAAGTTCTAATCTCCTTTTGATGGACATCACATTATATTTCATTAATTTGTGGTTTTGTGAGTGAAGGACAGCAGTCAATATTTCATTTTTTTTTAAAACTCAGAATGATCCGGAAACCCGTTTCTTTCTAATCGCATTTTGATCTCGACTTTGTGGTCGGATCGAGTATTATGACGAATAAGTTTTGCAATGTGTGTGGTTGTGTGGGAGAGGGGGGAGGAGGGGGTAGGAGTGGCGAAAATGTGACGTGTTTTGCCCGAGTGGTGATTTTTCAAGTGTGTATCTGTGACAGAGATGTTTCCCTTTTTTGGCTGTTATTTGTCAAAGGTATCAAAATTAGTCGGCCGTAATTAGTGGCGCACATTTTTTTTGTTTAATTAAGACCTTTATCAGAAGTTTAGAAATGAAGATCTGTGACTTTATCTTTCAAATCTTTCAAAACTTTGATTATTGAAACAACTGCAGATGTCAAAGAGTGTTGATTTTGTTGCTGATTGTATGGTTTTTGAAATTGAAGCAGGAAAAAAAGTATGTATGACTACAGTTTTAACTTTCAGTATTTATGCTAAAAAAAAAAAACGATCATAAACCAACCCCAAGCATGCCAAGGGCCCTGATACTAGCAACAGGGCCCTTGGGGTTAATCATAAACATAAATATACTGAACGTTATGAACATGTAAAATTGTGAGTCATCTCCTAATTTGTATGCTATCAGTTACCTGAACTATGTCTATATAACTTGTAATCATCTTACTCCTTTTACTAGTACCACTACCACTACTAAATGTACCATTACTGCTACTACTACTACTACTTCTACTACTACTACTACTACTACTACTACTACTACTACTACTACTACTACTACTACTACTACTACTACTACTACTACTACTACTACTACTACTACTACTACTACTACTACTACTACTACTACTACTACTACTACCACCACTACCACTACTATTCACCACTACCATTATTATTATTATTATTATTATCATTATTATTATTATCAGCATTATTATTATGATGATGATGATTATGATGATGATGATGATGATGATGATGATTATTATTATAATTATTATTATTGTCATATTACTACTACTACTACAAATACTACTGAAACTACAACTACTTCTACTCCTAATTTACTAAAGGTATACTCCTATTACTACCACTACTACTACTACTACTACTACTACTACTACTACTACTACTACTACTACTATACTACTACTACCACTACTACTACTACTACTACTACTACTACTACTACTACTACTACTACTACTACTACTACTACTACTACTACTACTACTACTACTACTACTACTACTACTACTACTACTACTACTACCACCACCACCACCACGACCACTACTACTACTACTTCTTCTTCTACTGCTCCTACTACTACTTTTACTACTGCTACTTTTAATCTTTTAACCACTCCGATGTTGATATTAAATACAGATTACAAGATATATTTTATTCCGGACTTGAAGTTAATTCTGAATTTCTGGCGAGAAAGGACTAAAAAGGAGAAAAAAACGTGCGACGGCCTTTGTTAATGGCGATCACTAAGTAATATTACAGACTTTTGGAACATCAGTATTCAGAAAATAAAACTTAAGGTACTTAAAAAGAATTAAAGGACTCAAATGGGAAAATTGTAAAACTGTTTCATATGATATAAGACCCTCGTAAGAAAGTGACGTAATAATTATATACCGACCACAATTGTGTGGTAAATTTCAGGTGTCTTGGTACACTAAGCAAACTACCGGCCATTTTTTTTCTCATCATTTATTTTCCGTTTCAGTTACCAGGAGTGTGGTGATTCCGCTCACCGTTCCATTACGTTTTACATATCACCCTGGTTACAAAATAACCATGCAACGTGGTAAACTCGACACAGTCTGCTATATATACCAACTAATCAGTCACTCTTGTAAATTTTACCCGGTTTAGAGTAAAATTTTATACGGATTTTTCTGAGTGAAAGGGAATAGCAAGGCGTGGATCGGAGACTACTCGTATGTTTGTGAAAAGCTCTGCCCGGCGTTCGTGAGATGTAGCAGTGTCGACATATTATTTCCGTTATCAAACAAGACCAATCGATCACTATCAATTACCTGAAATGTACTATCGTAATCGGTAATGACAGACAAAGAAATGGGAATAATGAAAGTTCAGATTTAAAAGTCCAGATTTGTAGACTATCATCCGAAAATAAAGAATTTCATGCCTAATAGACGCACGGCTCATGTCTTCAATTTGCAAATGTCACATTCACTTCAAAATGTAAAAGACGGCATTGAATTTACATAAATATCGTAGACAATCACTAATTCGCTTTTAATGTTGTTGTTGCCTAAATATCATAGAAAGGTATGGTCACGCAATCCTTGACTTAAAGACGCGAATCACCACAATAATCAGGGAAAGAAGGGAAATAATTTCGAACGTGTCTGTGCCATAACAGCAGGTATGGATAAAGCAGGGGGTTGTGACAAAGGATTCCACACACGCACACACACGCGCGAGCAGACACACACACATACATACATACATACATACATACATACATACATACATACATACATACATATACAGGCATACATACGCACACACGCATACCTAAACATAGGTACACCTATACACACACGCCACACACACATATACGGTACACACATACATACATACACACACACACACACACACACAACCAAAAAAAAACAAATACCTGAACACACGCACACACCAGCGAACTTACACACATTCACACGCAGACTCGTGTACACACGTACGAACACACATGTACACACAAACACCTTGACATACACACAATACACGCACGCACGCACGCACAGTCACACACACATACAGAAGTTGACAAAACTGTACACACACACCAACCTGTACAGTCAAGTACACACACACACACACACACACACACACACACACACACACACACACACACACACACACACACACACACACACACACACACACACACACACACACACACACACACACACACACACACACACACACACACACACACACACACACACACACACACACACACACACACACACACACACACACACACACACACACACACACACACACACACACACACAACACACACACACACACACACACACACACACACACACACACACACAAGTACATACAAACACGTCATACAACGTATCAACATTCACAAAGTCGTCCTCTGGCATAATTATGGATAATTAAACTAAAGTGAAAAAAATAGAGTTACATCAACAACCTATCAAAAACGTCAATGCACAAGTATTATTGGCGGATTTAGGTCATATTCACGACATAATTTCAGTGGAACACTTCCCCAAGGGGGTGAAACTAATTTCGACTAATGGATTCTTCCAGCAACCCCCTTCCCCTTTCAGTCCAATCAGCATTTTAGCCCAAATTTCAGGATGCAGGGAACTGTCTTCTGGGAGGTTTTTGATTACATCATCCCATATTGAATCTAATTTTACAATCTATGAAAAAAAATCATCTTGAACTTGTCATGAGAAATTGGTAAATATTCGCACATGTTGTTAAAAAATACCATTAAAAAATGTCCCCAAACTTTATATTGCTTTCGAGAAGGAAAGAACATAAAAATACCGCAATAAATCTACTTACTCGTCACTGATTGATCATTTTCAATAGTTAGTTCTTCATGCCGTCAAATCTGTAATGATTACTCAGTTATCCTTTATTTAACTTAACAATTTAACACATTATCATCGAATATTCGAATTGAAAACAAAAATCCTTTATCTTGTCTTTAGTATTTGACTTCAGTTTAGCATTCTGATAACATTTTTTTCGAAATCATGTCATAAATTGTGATGAAATTTCACATCTCAATAATTGGAAAAATTATCTTTCGTTTTACTTTTTTATTGTAAAGTCGACAACTTTCGTCCACGTTATTTAATTTTCTTTTTGTTACAGAGCAGAGTAAAATACCTAAAAGGCAAGTTATTGACTCTCGAACAGTTCTTGTTTTCAAATACGCCTGTACTGTCTTTATAGAAGAAAAATCAAATAAGACATGGAAATATATACACATTGATGTAAATTATATAGAATAAGGTCAAGAGGTAAATGTTAAGATGTAAAAGTCATTTTACAGCGTTAAATGAAAAAAACACTTTCTTGCGGTTTTACGTTATTTGCTTTCTTTGGACTTATCATTTTTTTTTTGGTGTTTGGTCCAAGGCCGGCTGACTATCCCTTTCTCCTTTTCGGCTACCCATTAACGAATTCTGGGTAGAGAGGGTAATACAGGAGAAATGTCTTTATCAATGCTTTGAACATGTTGAACCCCGCGACAAAATTCGAACCTAGAATACATATGATAAGATCCTTTGCTATATCCACTTTACCTCCGTTTTAAAATGTAAAATTTTTTAACAATAAAGTTAAAATATTTTGTCATCTTTTCTTATGAATTTACATGCATTTGCAAATACCTGCCGATGATGTAGGTGTTTTTTTCCCAAATGACTGTTAAAAGTCATGTGGAAATTTTGTTGTACCAGTTAATTGTTTCACTCTAAAAACTCAATGTGAAATCAACATTTAAAAGGGCTCAGGAGTGACAACACAGTCTAAATGTTGCATTTAACCTTCTAATCAGCTATACAAATGTTGAATCCAACTGAATAAACGGTTAAATGCAACATTTAGAAAGTTTAGTCACTTCTAGGTCCCTATAACATTTAATTTTCTAGAGTGTTCTGATTTTTATTGTTATCACGATCCATTCCGCAATTCGGCTCGCCACTTTTAGACACTGTTAGGAAATGCTGCCCTCCACCGACCTTATTTCTCTACTTACACTCCAGCGTCCTTTTTTATCTTGTAGCGCAGTCAAGATAGATGATCTATGATGCATAACAATGTTTTTGATATTTCATGCTCACCAACACTATGTATTGTATCAGGCAGGATGGGTTTAAAAAAAAAGTTCCGTTAACAAAATGTTTACAGCCATACATGAATTGTATACATATTTCGAATGTTACTTATATACAAAAATCCCCATAAAATCCTCATAAAACTAAATACATTTCCTTCACCTGGCCCAGAATACATTCTATGATATGACTCTCACTTATTTCTTTTTAGGGTCAACATGCAAGTCATTATCATCATAAACTTCATAATTTTTTTTAGGTATATTGCATGTTTTCAGGATACAACATTTTTGCTTATAATTTATACTACGTCGTATCTAATGAGGAAATGTTGCTTCGAATTTGTTTCACACATAAATATGATATACCAGAATTCATCCACCACTATCAGCAGGTTTTTTTTTAAGGCATCGTATAACAATGTTTCCAGTTTAAAAAGTCTAAACTACATGATTCCCCATGCTACCAGTGTCTCTGATAAGGTCTAAAAATGAAGCGCTGAAAAAAAATGCTGGTCAAAATGGTCATTATGTGCTTTAAGAAAGTGAAAATCATTGAGCCACCTTTCCAGTTTTCTCCCATAGACTGCTGAGTATATAGCACAATTTTCGTCAGTTGACAATAATTCATGTGCCAATTTTTATCTGTACATATTTTACGAGTGACAGCATAACTGTCTAAAGTTTTGTGTTCTAGGGTGTTTATTTGTCCATTCAAACACTGTCGGATATATCAGATAGCAAAGTTTGATTTTTTTTAAATGGAGCTTCCCACATATAGTGTTTTTAATTTGGGGTTGAAAAACGTTTATTTCAAATATCGATTTGCTCTGAACAACAATAAAATTTGATGAAGTTTACAGTCATAACTGAATATTTGTCGCATGAGCACGCTGGGATATTATACACGGGGGCTCTGGGGCATGCCCCCACCCCCACAAATTTCTTGTGCTCCGTACTTGCTGCCTCCTCAAGAACAAACAGAAAAAAATCTTGTGGACGAATAAAATGTAGGACGATATAGGGTCAAAAGAAAAATAGTACTGAATGTAATTATGATTCTTTGTGCTTCTCCATACCACCTCAGTCTCCCACACTGAAAAACTCCCAGCTAGCTTGGTCATTTTTAAATTCTTTTCTTGGTGCGAACCCAAAGGACAATGACCTTTAACTGAGTCAGTCTGTGTTGTAACGCACGACTAGTCATGGAATCACGTGTGATTGATTTTGAATTCATTTTGCTGTCTTCTGACGCCAAAACGGACGTTTAAATCAACTTCATATATACCGCCACACAGGATACATTTATTTGAATATTAATTCCATTGCAAACTGCTTTATTTTATCCATGTTTTGTTTATTTGCTGATATTATAAGACCACCGTCTGTTCTTCGATGTTTCTGAAAAACTGCTCGTTATTTCCTTATTAATTCAGTATTATTATGTTTTTAACAGGATAGTCCATTGCGTTAACTGTACAGCTGATCTTCTTCTCAAGGGACTCCTATAAAATATGATAAATTATCACATAAATATATTAGCCATTTCAGGCAGTGTGCTGAGTCAGTTGACTTTGTTCGTGATGGTTTGTATGAATTTAAACAAAGTATGAAAAATGCCTGTAGGACCATATTGCAGTTTGGGAAATATTTTCTGGTATCCACCTCAAGGACAGCCAAAATAATATATTAATATTCATCTTTGAGACTGTTTAATTAATTTGATAAAACAAAATCAAGAAGCGGAAAAACGACCATATGATTAAAATGAAATCATCATTTGCCGCTTATTAAAAGTAACCTTGAAACAGATTGAAAAATTCAACATGATAATGAATGAATTAAATTAGAGTTGAAATACAATCCGAATGGCTAATAAATACTACATGTAAGTTCTAATGAATACATGAATAAAGGTATATGAGCACGTTCTTTCACGCGCAAACAGATATACACTTACCAACATACATATACATGTATCCATGCATAATAGACGCAAACACATACATACACATTAAACACACATGCTAAGACACACAGAAAACACCTACTCTCATACAAACACACCCACTTACACTCACACACAACAGCGTTGATCGGGGGGGGGGCGATCACCCCATCAATTGAAATAGTGGGGGGGGGCAAACATACGATTTGCCCCCCCCCAATTAATTTTGGGGGGGGACCCAAAAGAATCGAAAAATGTATAAATATTGCGAATGGCAAATATATGTTTTAAAAAGCATTGGAAAGCACTATAAAACCATTAAACGTGACATGAAATACTATTAAAGATACAAAATTGTCAATTTTTCGAAATTCTGTATTAGGCCTACAGTTTGGCGCGCAGAGCGGGCCGAAAATTTTGGACATTTTTTCACTTTTGCCCCCCCCCCCAAATCCGAAACATGGATCGACGCCCCTGCTCATACAAAGGCACAAACACGCATACACACCAATATTCATAATGATAATAATAACACATATATTCATAATGCGTACATTTTATATGGATGTATATGTTGGTTTGTTTGTGTACTTTCTGTCATAAATGAATGAAAATGAAAATAATTAACATAGGAAAATGCTGGAAAATGCACATAGTAGCAGAATCACACACAAACATTCCAGGAACATCAACATAAAGATTGAATTAAAGCCAAAAAATGCAAAGATTCAATGAATAAACTAATGATTAAAATAGGTGAAAAGACGGCTACACCGCCCATAATCAGCTGCACATTTTTTTTACAGACCTGCTATTCTTCCATGGAGATCATAAGAAGAAAGAGAGAACGAAAAAGAAAGAAAGACGTAATTCATCATAACTCTTGTATACATGTATAATAGTATATACTTGAGGTAAACTACTCTGTTGATTGTACGTGTAATCGTGTATGTCCCAGACATGTTTTACTTGACAAAAATGAAATGTCAAGATTAGATTTAACTCTTAATGTGCCACAGAAATAACATCTCTATGGACATTGTATATTCATGTGATGCACATTTTCTACTTCGGCATGTTAAGGGTTAATGGCGTAGATATTGTTTAAAGGAATGACGTGACGTACATCCACCTATACAGTGTGTATCAAAAAAAGTAGACACTTAGAAAAAAATATTTTAAAAATTCATGATTTTGAGATATTTTTTTTATATGAATGTTTGACCTTGGACCTAAGCTATCTGATGACACTGTTGGTATTGAAAATATTTCTCGCAAGAGTGAGCACAGCCCACTTTTGTCCAATCAGCCAAAAATGCATTTGCGCACAGAATTGTGTTCTAATAGTAAATGTTTAATGCCTTGCAGACCGATGCTGCAGAAGATTTCAACTGATGTGCACAAGTATTGAATCCTCGGTATGCTCAGAGAAAAGCTGATAGCAATTCTGGGACAAGAAAGACAAAAATGGAGCAATGATTCAGATACACCCCACTAAAAAAAGAAGAAAATGTCATGTTTACAGCAAGATGAACTGTGAATTGACCAAAAAACAATGGCATTTTCTTCTTTTTTAGGATGGTGTATCTGAATCATTGCTTCACTTTGTCTTTCTTGTCACAGAAATAATATTAGCTCTTCTCTGAGCATGTTGAGAATTCAATACTTGTGCACATCGGTTGAGAGATTCTGCAGCACCCGTCTTTGAGGCATTAAACCGTTGACTATAAAGAACACAATTCTGCATCGAATATGTGTATCTTTGGCCGATTGCGACAAAAGTGAGTTGTGCTCACTGCATGCGTGAAAATAACTTTAATACCGACCAGTGTCCATCGACATAGACTGTAGACGCCAAGGTAAAACATAGTTATGATAAAAATAATCTCAAGAGTCATGAATGTTATGTTATATAATTTTTTGTTCTAAGTGCGCTAACTTTTTTTTGATACACACCTGTAATAAGGGCCGAGGGAAGGCGCATTGTATTAACTTGAACTCACTGAAAGATGGCACGTACTATTATTGTACTATTATAATAAGTTTAGTGTTAATTAAAAGTCTGGATTTATCTACAATCAATAAAGGTAAATTACATAACTATTATAGGACTACACTAATGCCAATGTGTCTGAGATAGGAATGATTTATATGTGCCTTTCAATGTTTCAACTGACGACTAACGCATACTATGTACGCACAGTTATAGCAACCTATAGCCCCAAGATATCCTGAACATATCACACAGCCACATACACATACACAGTACACACAACTACAGACTCGGCACACACGGCACGCACAAACACACACACATATGCAGTATACTATTTACTCCTACATAGCACGCATGTACACACAAACACACTATACACATACACACACATAACACAGCAAATGCGCACATCCAGGCGGGTCCGAGTACACGACACCCATAGGCCGTCGATTATCCCACACTACAGCATATACACACTACACACATACACACAAACAGGCAAACATGCACACGTACACACATATTGTTTCAGATGGATCGAAGGGGGACATGTTGTTAATATTGGTTGCGGATGAAATATAGAAAAAGCATTTATCATTGCCGAAGAACGTTTATGTCATGAATACATTTAACCCACAGAGAAATCCAAAAGAGTCGGATAAAAACTTAGCAGTAAAATGTGATGAATTTGGTGACAGCATTTGAAAGCTATTACTGTTTAAATTATTTTTGTCGTGCTTGAATTTCTCAAGTAACCAGTACGTGATACTCACATTTTATTATTGTTTTTCATGGAGTTTTATAATCAGACTAAATTATAAAAAGGTTGATTCAGAAATCTATCTTAAGATTGATTTCTTTTTAAATTACAGCACGACAAACCATACAATAACATCAGCAAGCGGTTCGTGAAACTTACGAATTGCAAATGTTGGTCAGACGGTTTAACGAAATTACATATCATTAAACATGCAATGAACGCCTAAAACATCAACTATATCATTGAACATCAAAAAAGATAAATAACAAAAAAATCAAATAAAAAAGAAGCAAGCAGATAACGTCACATCCTTCATTAAAATCAACTTTTCCTTCAGAGTGTGCTAGCCTCGCCGCGCTTGTCATTGATATGTATATATACAAATGAATATGTTTGAATCAGGTCACGATATAAAACTGAACATGGCAAAATACAACAGACCTCGACACAGACATATATCAAGTAACTCACAGCGACACCCAACTACCTACAAATAACACAAAAACACGCACGCCCCCCGTACACTTCTGCACACACTACACTCCACAAGCTCGCTAGCCATAAACCCTACACACACGCAACACACCACACCGGCCACACCACCACACACACATTTCCACACACACACACACACACAGCAATCACCACACACACACACACACACCACACACACACACACACCACACACACACATACCACACACACCACAACACACACACACCCACACACCCCACACACAAACCACACGCGCGGCACCATTCAGCACACACACACACATCACGACACACACAATAGTGATACCATTCACACACACACACACAGCACAAACCATCAGCGCATTGCACCACTCACACAGACACATTTTCCATCAACCACACCACACAACACTTTTTCGCACAGCCACACACATACACACACACACATTTTATGTGTATTTATAACAGTGTTCATTTGATTGTCAAACATTCGTACGTAATAACACACACATGGACGTTGAAATACGACATAAAACCAATTGTTTTTGTCAAATACTTTCATATTTAAAATGAAAAGGTAAGTGAAATATTGATTGAAATTAGCAAAAAAATGAAAGCGGTGATGCCTGCATTGTACAAAAGTTAAAGTGGAGAGAATGCAAGGGTAACTAGGCAGAAGCAACCAAAATGTTGGAAAATATGAATATAATAAAAATAGGGAAGAATATAAACGTGTAAACGTTTCCTATAAGCGAGGAATTTAACCGGTTAACAGAAGATTGTGGACGTCTCATCGCGTGGCACTATGTATGCACACAAAATTAGCAATACAAACAGGCATTTAATTCTCCAAACTACGTGGTTTAATACTAGCGCAGAAAGGAAATTTTGTCTTCGATTGCGTGATTGCTCCACAACAAGCACTGAACATATTACAGCTAAATCAGCACTGATCTGCCTTTGCCTATGTAACAACTGGACTCATTTTAGGTCAACTAGATTGGGTGAAAAAAAAAAAAAAAAAAAAAAAAAATGGAAGGTCTTGTGCACTTGCCACATCATTGAGAAATACATGTGGATAAAGTAGATTAATCCCTTCCCCACATTTCTGATTTTTTTTTCATTGTGAAAGCGTCGTTGTAATAAAATCAAGTAGTAGCCACCGGTGTGTGGTCTGTATTCTAATAACTTGCTGGAATATACTTTTCTTGTGTTGTGACTATCATTATGGATGTACATGGTGAAATGTATAGAACCTATTGCAATATTTACACGGAAAAGTTGTGATTTTAGATATTGTATATTTAAATGGTCACTCTTAGAATTGTATTCACGCGTGAAACCTCTAGCGAATAAATATCCGTGTAAGCCTGCCGTTAGCACGTGTGCATGTAATTTCTGTGGCTTTATTTAATTTATGGGCAAATTAAGTGATTAGGCTTACATTGTGAACTTCAATTAAAAAATCGTCAAACTTTGATATTTGAGCTATACGGTAATGTTTAAATTGGACGCAATAACATCCTATGAATAACAGAATAGTTTGGAAAGTTATGCTGCCACTTGGCAAGATATGCATATAGTATTAACAATGTTCCACTCCCATGGAAATAAAAGCGCCTAGATCTACACACAGTAATCTTATGGGATAGGAAATGGCAGCGTGAATCTAGTCTAACTCAGCATGTGAGTGCTTGTAGATTTCCACTTTTTTAAAGCAACTAAATCATCATTTTGAAATAACCTTTTTTCTTCAAGAATTATTTTCTAGATTCCTTATCAAGTACACTTAGACATGAAGATTATGTAAGCCACATTTTAAATATGTGGTCCTAGTTAACCTGTGGCTTTAAAACAAAGATCCGTGATTTTAATTTTTGAATTGTATCATAAACGTGAAACCAAAGGATCCCGTGTAACCATGGAAGTGTGCCATTATTAATGTGTAGCATGCCTTATTTAATTAGTGCAAATTAAAGGCATTTGTCCCTAAAGACTAAATCTAAACTACATCTCTGATTAATATGATATTCAGCATAGCAATCTGAAATTAATGCTGTTGCGACTAAAAAAAGAACTTTTCTGTACTCTCCCCTGATACAGTTGTGCGTTTGTCTCATGAATGCACTGACAGTATGGAACATCCCACTTCGCTGATACTAAAAAGAGACATTGCGCAAGATGTTTGTATCGGCTAATACGACATCCACGTCCTTACTTATCTAATGATCGGCAGCAAGATGTACTGACTGCGAACGGTTGATCCTCCAGGACATCTATGTCAATATAAGTACACAATCTAACACTACATGAAGAAAACCATCTTTAAGGTGGAACAGTGGAACAAAAATGTTGTTCACATTTTCCTTTTCACTGATTACCTATAGTTCCATGGTTGTTCTAGATTTTTGTTCATAAAATTTTGGTTTCTCTGAAATTCTCACTGTGCAATGCTTTCCGAACAAGGAGCACTAATCCACTGAAATCAAAGATCGCGCTAAATACAACGGATGTGGGGGTTGATTGTGAGTATCACTTTGTTTTCATTTTTTAAAAACGGATTTGAACTATAAATTTGATGATGAAAAAAATTGCAATTTTTTCTAAACACAGTAAGTAATTTTTTGTCCTATGTATTACATGATATACACACATAACAAAGTCAAGTTACATAATAGAAAGCATTAAGGAACGTGTTCAATAAATCGAATGATGAAAGAAAAAGATTTATGAGGTAGTATTAATTGATAGCTAAATAAATTCAATAGATTGTTGGTGGGTACAATGGTAAGGTCAGAAGACGTAAAGAATCTATCTAATCTATGTCTATCTATCTACTATCTATTATATCTATCTATCTATCTAGCCACCTATCTATCTAATCTATCCTATCATATCTACTATCTATCTATCTATCTTCTACTATCTATCTATCTATCTAATCTAATCTATACTAATCTGTCTGTCTATCAAACTCATAATTCCCAATACTTTTACGGTCTTAAACATTTTATCTTTACCATATCGAGAATTGGAAAAAAAATGCTACAAACCGTTCCTCATGTGTTATATATAGAATATTAACTTAATTGATCATATATCAACTTATCTATCTTATCTTAGCTTAGTTATTGTATCGTATCTTATATATCATAATAAGTCATAACATTATTTTATCGTACCTCATCCCATCTCATTTATCATCATCTCATCTCAACTATCTTCTCGTCCCTAGCTTTGTTTAAATGTTTAGTTCTTCTTAACGACAAGAACCCTATCCAAAACACCACCCACCCGCGCCTCCACGCAAAAACAACGCCAATCAAAACAAAGAAAATGCGCATATCTTACCAAACAGTTTAAAATAATTCTGTACAGTTTTATTATACGCAGACCGAATGTGCCAATCCATGAGTTAACTGAGAAAAAAAAAAAATGTTATGCCATTAATAAGTGTGAACTTCATTCAATTGAAACGTACTTATTATACTAATAATACAAACCATGATATTGCGCCTATTTTTTTTATTGAAAATAGTGGTGTTTTTTCATGTTGTACTGATATGGTCTTGTTTATAATTGATTTATGACAAGGAAACATATTGTGTTGACTCCATCTGTCGGCATCGTGCTGAACATAAGGAGATCATTAAACCTTTGCATAAATTATGATCAGCTGAAAAACCTCCCAGTCCATGATTTAACTATTCGGACTGATACTTCGACACGAATTTTCTTTCAATTTTCTTAGTTTATAATCGGGGAATAAAGCTGAAAGTTAACATATCCTATCCGGTATTGTAATACGAGTTAAAATATTATGTGCGAATTCCAGATCTGATTACACTGCCGTATATGCCATGTGTGTGTACTTTGTGTTATTGTGTTTTCTTTTTTTTTCTTTTTTTTTATTCTATGATGGTTATAAAGTTTCATATCCACCCATTTAGTTGAACTATGAGTAATTCTCCATTCATGTGACTTGTTGTCTATCAATTACCGGAGATAAGTGATCGTTGACATCGAGATAAAACAATTAAGCATTCTTTGTATTCCAATAATGACAACGATTGTTTTGTTTCTTATTCTAATTTTCATATATCCTCTCACATAACTAGTAGATTTATTAGGCCTATACATTACCTCGATGCATATGTCACAAAACAGGTAAACGCTATTACCTACTCTCGATAACTGTGATATATATTGTCAAGGGAGAAAGGGTGTTCTCAGAATTGAGAAAGCTTACAAGGACGGAACAAGAAAAAATACGATAACGATATTCATAAAGTCAATGAAATATGAGGATTATCACATGCAAG
This sequence comes from Eucidaris tribuloides, assembly GCA_001188425.1. Taxonomy (NCBI): domain Eukaryota; kingdom Metazoa; phylum Echinodermata; class Echinoidea; order Cidaroida; family Cidaridae; genus Eucidaris; species Eucidaris tribuloides. The sequence goes on from JZLH01S0009074.1 coordinate 55,849, forward strand.
TAAATCACGACGCAAGCGATGTAGTTGTGCTCAGGCCATCCTCTTCCTGGTTACAGCAAGGCGTAACAGTCGTGGGGGTGGGGCAGACTGTCCCTCCTGAAGTATGTCAGCGGGAAATATCCACCAAGACCAACCGGAAAAGGGGAAAGGCAAACAACGGCTAAAAGAATTCGAAGTTTTTGAAAGTTGTGAATTACATTTTCTCAGCCGCCCCCCCCCCCCCCCGCCCGCTTGCAGCGACATTTCGGCGTCTGTAAGTATGGATCCTCGGTATTTGGGATGAAACAAATGATTTCGTCATTGACCCCTAATCCACCCTCAATCCCCCCCCCCCCGGGCTGATTGACTTTTTCGGCGCTGGGCTGACGCAGCGAACAATATTTTGGACCGTAACGGATTTACCGCGATGACACCGCGCTAGGACTTGTCTTATGCGGGAAATTTTCGGACTCTGCCCACCCCCGTGATAACTAGGCACGGTGTTACCCGCTGGGCTACAGGTGAATCAATCATAGATCTCATACACGATACATTGTCATGGCGATAAATCTGAGACTCAATAATCTTGGAACATTCTATCAAATATCGGTGGAGTTCTAAGGAATAACTGATACAAAATTTAATTGTTTATTTCCCTTTCATATAATAGAGGTCAAACTAAATAATATACATCAAAGAAGCTATGACCCTCTTATCGATGATACGAAAGAACATGTTTAAGGACATCCTTATTTGCAGTGGCCAACATCTTGAATTGTACCGTTCATTTTCCTCCCAATTAATAAAGCTTTATGATGGTATATGCGCAACCGAAATTTATACTGACAATGCGTGCAGCTGTAACGTGTCACCATGGTGCGATCACATGTGATTCCTCATATACTTCAAACTTGCTGACTACGAAGGCGTAACACGATCTTCCAGTTGCAATCATACAAATACGGAACATCTATCTATCTATCTATCTACTTATCTATCTATCTACTATTATCTATCTATCTGTCTATAAACTATCTATCAACTATTATATATCCACTGATTTACAGGCTACACTACCATAGTCAGAAGAATTGAAAAATGCTAACAAACCGTCTCCTCATCTTCGTACTATAGAAATATTACACTTATTTTTCAAATATCGATATGCTATATTATCTTATCTTAGCTAGCTTATTTTATCGTATCTTATCATATTAGAATTAAGCTTATACATTAATTTATCGTATACCTACCTCATGCCATCTCATTTATCTCATCTCATCTCAACTCATTTTATCTGTCCTAGCTTTTATTTAAATGGTTTATTTCTTCTTAACGGCAAAACCCCTATCCCATATACATCTCACCACCGCCGCCGACACAAAAACAACAGCCAAGTTCAAAAACATAAGCAAATGCCAATATCCTTACCAATAGTGCTAAAATATAATCTGTATCAGTTTTGATCATACGCAGCATCGAATGTCAATCCAGTGCAGTTACCTGCAGAAAAAAAAATATGTCATTAATATTTGGTGAATTCATATTCAACATTAACAACGTACTTAGTATACTATAATACAACATAAGATATTGTGTCTATTTTATTGAAATCGCGGTGGCTTTTCAGTGTGTAGCGTTATTGTTCTGTTTATATTCGAGTTATGACAAGAATATTTTTGACCACTGCCAATCATGTGAATCATAAAGGATACATTAAAAGCTTTTGCATAACATTATGATCAGCTGAATAAACACTCCCAGTCTCATGATTTAACTATTCTGACTGATACTTTCGACATCGAATTTTCTTTCAATTTCTAGATTTATCATCGGGGAATAAAGTGGACGTTTAAAATATCCTATCCCGTTATTGTAATACAGTTTAAAATAATTATTGCTAATTGATCATACACCGCCTGAATTATGGCCTAACCTGTGTGTACTTTTGTGTTATTTGTTTCTTTTGTTTTTTGAATTCATGATTGTATATGTTTCATTCTGTAAATTTGAACTATGATTAATTCTCTCCATGTTCATGTTACTGTCGCTCTATCAATTACGGGGAGGATAAGTGTCGTTGAATGAGATGAACAATAAAACATTCTGTATCCCTATGGCAACGATTATACGGTCAAATACTAAAATCCTCATTGCATAGAGAGAAAGACCAAGTTAACAATACGTTACTGACGAGTGTGTTCAACTAATTATTGATGTCGATTAACATCGCGTTACATGAACCATATTCCCCCCAAATTTTCTTTATCATTATTTTTTTTAAAGTTTTTTTGCTGAAACGTGTAACACCAACAAGAGGTTATTAATCTTGTTCTTAAATGTTATGTTTCTACCCCAAAATTACTCCCCTTTTCATTTTTAAACAGAAAAACAGGAATATACTGGTTGATTGTCCATCCCGAACACACAGGTGATATACATTCAATTTTCAGGGGGCGTCCGGATCCATGCTAGGGGATGGGAGGGGGGGAGCTAAAATGAAAAAATGTCCAAAATTTCTAATAAGAATAATTGGACAATTTGGTATGTTTATTGTATGTTATGCCATCGTTTAATGGTTTTATGGTGCCTTCAATGCTTTTAAATAATATTTGCATGCATATTATGATTTTATTTTTCGAAGTTGTTCAAATAATTGGGGGG
>JZLH01S0009074.1:58516-61016 GCA_001188425.1 Eucidaris tribuloides
AGAGTTTCTAATGAATACATGAATACAAGTTGTAATACTGCACGTTCTTCATTACTGCAGCAAACAGATATACTACTTACTCACATACTATATCATGTATCCATGCATAATAGACGCAAACACAATACATACACATTAAACACACATGCTAAAGACACACAAAGAAAACACCTACTGCCTCATACAAACACTATCAGCCACTCAGTTGCAACTACACATAGCACAAAGCACCCAACAGCATGTCGAGTTCGGGGGGGGTGCGATCACAGACCGCGAATCAATGGATAATATGGGGGGGGGGCTAAACATATCAGCATTTGCCCAAATAAATGCAGTAAATAGTATTGGGAGAGGAGAAATACGTTTTTCCCACCCGCAGCCAATATATTTTGACGAACTCGAATAATTCATAATATGCAAATGCAAATATATGTTTTAAAAAAGCATATGAGGATAGCACATATAAAACCATTAAACTGACATGGAATACTAATTAAAGATACAAATTTGTCAATTTTTCCGAAATTCTAAGTAATTAGGCCCTACCAGTTTTTGGCAGCGCGAGAAGACGGCGCGAAAATTTTGGACATTTTTTTCTACTTTTGCACCCACCCCCGTCGGGGCTCCCCAAATCCGAAACCAATGGATCGACGACCCCTGCATCAATATCAAAGCAGCAAACACGCAATACACACCAGATATATTCATAATGATAATAATATCCACATATATTCATAATGCGTACATTATTATACATGGATAGTATATGTTGGTTTTGTATTGTGTACTTTCTGTCAATAAATAGAATGAAAATGAAAATAATTAACATAAGGAAAATGCTAGAAAAATGCTGCATAGTAGCAGAATGCACACACAAAGCATTCGCAGGAACAGCATACATGAAGACTTTGAATTAAAGGCCTAAAAAATGGCGAATAGATTTCCATATGAATCATCTACTAATGATTAAATAGGCGAAAGAGCGCTAACACTCGCCCATTAATCAGCCTGCAACATTTTTTTTTTTAAGGCAAGACATCTGCTTTTTCTTCTCATGGAAGATCAATGAGAGAAGAAAGAGAGAAACGAAAATAGAAAAGACGTAATTCATGTAGCTAGCTCTATGTATACATGTATAATAAGTATATAGCTTGAGGTATAACTACTCATGTTGTATATCAAATAATTGTACGTGTAATCCGTGCGTATTTCGCAAGACATGATCACTTTTATTGACAAAAATGAAATGTCAAGATTAACTTAACTCTTATATGTCAGCAGAAATAAACATCTCTATGGACATTGTATAGTTCATGTGATGGCACATGATTGCTACTTCGGCAATCGTTAAGAGTTTAATGGCATTAGATATTGTTTAAAATGAATGGCGTGACGTACATACGCACCTATCAGTGTGTATAATAAAAAAAGTACACACACTTAAGAAAAAAATATTTTAATAATATGCATAGATTTTTGAGATTTTTTTATATGAATGTTTTGACCTCCGTTGAGAGCCTAAAGCTATCTGATGAACGACTAGTTGATAATTGAAAATAATTTCTGGCGCAGAGTGAGCAGCAGCCACTTTTGTCCAAATCAGTTACGCAATAAAATGCATTTGGCGGTCACATAATTGTGTTGCTAATAGATAAATGTTTAAGTGCCGCAGAACGACGATGCTGGGCAGAAGTAATTTGCAACATGATATGCACCAAGTAATTGAATGCGCTGCAGCATGCTCAGAGATAGGCGGATATCAAATTCTGGGACTAAAGAAACAAATAATCGGAGGCAAATGATTCAGATACACCCGGCACTAAGAAAAGAAGAAAAATGTCATGTTAACAGCAAGATGTACTGTTGAATATGAAGACAAAAACAATGACCAATACAATGGCATTTTCTTCTTTTTTAGGATGGTGTATCTGAATCATTGCTCCATTTTGTCTTTCTTGTCACAGAAATAATATTAGCTCTTCTCTGAGCATGCTGAGAATTCAATACTTGTGCACATCTGTTGAGAGATTCTGCAGCACCCGTCTTTGAGGCATTAAACGTTGACTATAAGAACACAATTCTGCGCGCAAATGCATTTTTGGCCGATTGGACAAAAGTGAGTTGTGCTCACTCATGCGTGAAATACTTTTAATACCAACAGTGTCATCGGATAGCTTAGACCCAAGGCAAAATATTCATATAAAAATAATCTCAAGATCATGAAATGTTTGTGTAATAATTTTTTGTTCTAAGTGCCTACTTTTTTTTTGATACACACTGTATAGAGCCGAAGGGAGGCCATTGTATAACTTGAACCTCTACTGAAAGATGCACGTACATTATTGTACATTATAATAGTTAGTGTTAATAAAGCTGGATTTTACGATCAAAAAGGTACAATTAGCATCAATTATGCGACACACTATGCAAATGCATGTCTGAGATAGGAATGATTTATATGTGCCTTTCAAATGTTTCAACTGACGACTAACGCATACAT
>JZLH01S0009074.1:63516-69271 GCA_001188425.1 Eucidaris tribuloides
GTGCACTCTTGAATTGTATTCACGACGTGAAACCTCAGCGGAATAAATGATCCGTGTAGCCCCGTAGTAGTGTGCATGTATTACCTGTGCTTTATTTTAATTTATGCAAATTAAAGTGATAGGCTTACATTGTGGAACTTCAATTAAAAAAAATCGTCAAACTTTGATATTTGAGCTATACGGTAATGTTTAAATGGACGAAATAACATCCTAGAATACAATAGTTTGGAAAGTTATGCTGCCACTGGCAAGATATGCATGAATAAACAATTTCCACTCCCATGGAAGATAAAATGGCCTAGATCTACACACAGTAATTCTATGGGAGGAAATGGGCAGGTGAATCTAGTCAACTTCAGCATGTTGAGTGCTTGTAGATTTCCACTTTTTAAAGCACTAAATCATCATTTTGAAATACCTTTTTTTTCAAGAATTTATTTCTAGACCTTATCAAAGACACTTAGAGCATGGAAGATTATGTAGCTCACATTTTTTTAAATCTGTGGTCCTAGTTAACCTGTGGCTTTAAACAAAGATCCGTGATTTTAATTTTTGAATTGTATTCATAACGTGAAACCCAAAGGATCCGTGTAACCCCATGGAAGTGTGCATGTATTACAGTGTACATGTGCCTTATTTTAATTAGTGCAAATTAAGGCATTTGTCCCCTAAAGATACTAAATCTAAACCTACATCTCTGATTATATGATTCACAGCAATCTGAAATTAATGTGTGCAGACTAAAAAAAGAATTGTCTGTCACTCTCCCCTGAATAACAGGTGCGTTGTCATGATGGCACTGACAGTATTGACACATCTCCACGTGTCGCTGATACTAAAAAGTAGACATTGCGAAGATGTTTATCGGGCTAATACGACATCACGTCTACTATCTAATGATCGCAGCAAGATGTACTGACTGCAGAACGTGTATCTCCAGACATCATGTCAATATAATGTGACACAATTCTAACACTACAATGAGAGAAGAAACATCATCTTTTAAGGTGGAACAGTGGAACAAAAATGTTGTTCACATTTCCTTTTCACTGATTACCATATTTCCATGGTTGTTCTAGATTTTGTCATAAAATGGTTTCTCTGACAATTCTCCTGTGCAATGTTTCCGAACAAAGACACTAATCCACTGAAACAAAGATCGCGCTAAATACAACGGATGTGGGGGTTTGATTGTGAGTATCAACTTTTGTTTCATTTTCTTAAAAACGAAATTTTAATGATAATAAAAATGATCATTTTCTTAAACACATAGTATATGTCTATTGTATGTACATGATATACACACATACAAAAGTCAAGTACATTAAAGAAAGATATAGAATCGTGGTTCAATAAATCGAATGATGAAGAAAAAGATTTATAGGAGATTAATTGATAGCTAAATAAATCAATAGATTGTTGGGTGGGTACAATGGTAGGCAGGAAGGAAGAAAGATATCTATCTATCTATCTATCTATCTATCTATCTATCTATCTATCTATCTATCTACCTACCTATCTATCTATCTATCTATCTATCTATCTATCTATCTATCTATCTATCTATCTATCTATCTATCTATCTATCTATCTATCTGTCTGTCTATCAAACTCCATAATTCCAATACTTTTACGGGCTATACTTTACATAGTCAGAGAATTGGAAAAAAAATGCTAACAAACCGTTCCTCATGTGTTATATATAGAATATTACACCTTATTTGATCATATATCATATCTTATCTTATCTTATCTTAGCTTAGCTTATTGTATCGTATCTTATCATATCATAATTAAGTCATACATTATTTTATCGTACCTCATCCCATCTCATTTTATCTCATCTCATCTCAACTTATCTTATCTCGTCCTAGCTTTGTTTAAATGGTTTATGTTCTTCTTAACGACAAAACCCTTATCCCAAATACACCACCACCGCCGCCTCCACCAAAAACAACAGCCAATCAAAAACAAAGCAAATGCCATATCTTACCAAACAGTTTAAAATAATTCTGTACCAGTTTTATTATACGCAGACGAATGTGCCAATCCATGAGTTAACTGAGAAAAAAAAAATGTTATGCATTAATATTGTGAATTCATTCAATTGAAACGTACTTATATACTATAATACAACATGATTATTGTGCCTATTTTTTTTTATTGAAATAGTGGTGTTTTTCATTGTTGTACCGTATTGTTCTGTTATATTGATTTATGACAAGAACATATTTTGTTGACCACTGCCATCGTGTGAACATAAGGAGATCATTAAACCTTTTGCATAAATTATGATCAGCTGAATAAACTCTCCCAGTCCATGATTTAACTATTCTGACTGATACTTTCGACACGAATTTTCTTTCAATTTTCTTAGTTTATATCGGGGAATAAAGTGGAAAGTTAACATATCCTATCCCGTTATTGTAATAGAGTTAAAAATAATTATGTGCTAATTCCAATCATACACCGCCGAATATGCCATGTGTGTGTACTTTGTGTTATTGTTTTCTTTTTTTTTTTTTAATTCATGATGGTATAAAGTTCAACATTTAATTTGAACTATGATGTAATTTCTCCATTTCATGTTACTTTGTCTATCAATACGGGGAGGATAAGTGGTCGTTGACATGAGATAAAACAATAAAGCATTCTTGTATTCCATATGACAACGATTGTTTGTTTTTATTCTAATTTTCATAATCTCACATACTAGTAGATTATAGGGCCTATACATACCGTACGATGCATATGTCACGAAAACAGGGAAACGCTTATTACCTCGCTAAACTGTGATATATATTTCAAGGGAGAAAAGGGTGTTCTCAGAATTGGAAAGGCTTACAAGGACGGAACAAGAAAAATACGATAACGATATTATAAGTCAAATGAAATATGAGGGATTATCACATGCAATAAATCACGACGCAGCGATGTATTATTTGCTCAGCCCATCCTCTTCTCTGGTTACAGCAGGGGCGTAACAGTCGTGGGGGTAGGGGGGGGGGCAGACTGCCCCCTGAAGGATTTCAGCGGGAAAATCCACCAAACCACCGGAAAAGGGAAAGGAAACAACGGGCTTAAAGAATTGAAGTTTTGAAATTTGTGAATTACATTTTTCCCCCCGCTGAGCGACTATTCGGCGTCTGGAAGTAGTGGACCTCATATTTGGGATGAAAACAAATGGTTCGTCATTACCCCTACCCCCACCCCCCCCCCCCCCGGGCTGATTGACTTTTCGGCGGCTGGGCTGACCAGGAACAATATTTTGGACCTAGGATTTAGCCGCGGATGAACACCCGCTTAGGACTTAGTTATACCGGGAAATTTTCTGGCTCATGCCACCCGTGATAACAGGCACTTGTTACGCCGCTGGGCTACAGGTGAATCAATCATAGATCTCTACACGATACATTGTCATGGGCGATCTCTGAGACTATAATACTTGGGACATTTCTATCAAGATATCGGTGGAGTTATAAGGAAAACTGAAACAAAATTATTGTTTATTTCATTTCATATAATATGAGGCAACTAAAATAATATACATCAAAGAATGCTATGACCTTTATCGATGATAAGAAAGAAACATGTTTAGGACATCTTATTTGCAGTGGAGCCAAGCATTGAATTTGTACCGTTCAATTTTCTCCCAATTTAATAAAGTTATGATGGTATATGCGCAACCAAAATTGATAATGACAATGCAGTGCACTGTACACGTGTCCCATGGTGATACATGTGATTCTCATATACTTCAAACTTGCTGACTACGAAGCGTACACTGATCTTCAGATCTAATCATACAAATACGGAAACATCTATCTATCTATCTATCTATCTATCTATCTATCTATCTATCTATCTATCTATCTGTCTATTAAACTATCTATCAAACTATCTATAATTCCAATGATTTTACAGGCTATACTTTACATAGTCAGAGAATTGAAAAAAATGCTAACAAACCGTTCCTCATTTGTTATATATAGAATATTACACCTTATTTTATCATATATCATATCTTATATTATCTTATCTTAGCTTAGCTTATTGTATCGTATCTTATCATATTATAATTAAGTTATACATTAATTTATCGTATACCTCATCCCATCTCATTTTATCTCATCTCATCTCAACTCATTTTATCTCGTCCTAGCTTTATTTAAATGGTTTATGTTCTTCTTAACGACAAAACCCTTATCCCATATACACCACCACCGCCGCCACCACCAAAAACAACAGCCAATCAAAAACAAAGCAAATGCCATATCTTACCAAATAGTGTAAAATAATTCTGTACCAGTTTTATCATACGCAGACGAATGTCCAATCCATGAGTTACCTGAGAAAAAAAAATATGCATTAATATTGTGAATTCATTCAATTTAAACGTACTTATATACTATAATACAACATAATTATTGTGTCTATTTTTTATTGAAATAGCGGTGTTTTTCATTGTTGTACCGTATTGTTCTGTTATATTGATTTATGACAAGAACATATTTTGTTGACCACTGCCATCATGTGAACATAAAGAGAACATTAAACCTTTTGCATAAATTATGATCAGCTGAATAAACTCTCCCAGTCCATGATTTAACTATTCTGACTGATACTTTCGACACGAATTTTCTTTCAATTTTCTTAGTTTATATCGGGGAATAAAGTGGACGTTAAAATATCCTATCCCGTTATTGTAATACAGTTAAAAATAATTATGTGCTAATTCCGATCATACACCGCCGAATATGCCACGTGTGTGTACTTTGTGTTATTGTTTTCTTTTTTTTAATTCATGATGGTATAATGTTCAACATTAAATTTGAACTATAATGTAATTTCTCCATTTCATGTTACTTCGTCTATCAATACGGGGAGGATAAGTGGTCGTTGACATGAGATGAAACAATAAAAGCATTCTTGTATTCCATATGGCAACGATTATACGGTCAAATACTAAAAATAATATGAAGAGAAAACCAAGTTAACAATACTACTGTACGACGTTGGTGTTACAACTAATTTATTGATGCGATTAACATCGCGTTACATGAACCATATTCCCAAATGTTTATCTTTATCATTATTTTTTTAAAGTTTTTTTTGCTTAACGTTAAACACAAACAAAGGTTATTAATCGTTGTTCTTTTAAATGTTTGTTTTCACCCCAAATACTCCCCTTTTAATTTTTAAACAGAAAAAACAGGAATAACTGGTTTTATTGTCCCCCGAACACAAAGGTGATATACATTCAATCAGGGGCGTCGATCCATGCTAGGGATGGGAGGGGGGGAGCAAAAGTGAAAAAATGTCCAAAATTTTAATACAGAATAATTGACAATTTGGTATGTTTATTAGTATTTTTATGCCATGTTTAATGGTTTTATGGTGCCTTCCAATGCTTTTTAAAATATATATTTGCAATTGCATATTATGATTTTTTTTTTCAAGCTTGTCAAAATATTGGCGGGGCGGCGCAAACGAATATTTGGCCCCCCCCCCAAAAAAAAAAATGAAATATTTAACAATTGTAGGCATCCCCCCCCCCCTACTCCCCCCCCACTACCCCCCCCCCCAATCGACACCTCTGCATTCAATACAACAATTTCAAAATTGAATTAAAAAAGTTAATATCGTATTTTCATTACATCTATAAATCTTCCTACAATAAAAGAAAATAGAATTAAATAAGAAATGATTAACTCACATACGAAATCTACTTTTCCAAATAATTAATTACATTTTA
>JZLH01S0009082.1:20554-69309 GCA_001188425.1 Eucidaris tribuloides
ACGGAACGCAGTAGATTAGTAAATTTAGAATAGCGCTAATTAACGTTGCACTGCAAGTGCTGTGTCTCTGAAAAGGCCTCTAATTTTCTGGAAAGTTCCAGCCTTGAAATACGATAGTTCAGCGTAGCTTCAATTCAAGTTGATTAACCCTATGTATATTAACTGAGGGGGGGGGTCAATTTGACCCCCCTGACCCCCGACAAATTTCGCGACCACGCTCGCCGCGCAAAATTTTTTACCGCGTCGCTCGCCGACTTTTACTTTCAAGTTCTGTGCGCCATCTTTGAGACCTTTTGTTCGCGAAAATGGACATTACCGTTACGACGGCTGCGCGATTTTAACATGCATGTCAATCCCCAAAATGCTCAAAAACGTGATTCGTGTACAAATCAATGGAAATTGTGTTTTCAGCCAAAATCATTAAGTATGAATATTTTTGCTTTATTGTTGTGAAATGACATTAATTTTCTATGTTGTTTATGATTGCAAAAAGTGTCCCCAACAAAAATTTCATCGAAAGAACAATAGAAAACAAGAAGCTCGAAAAACAAAGAAATACATTAGAAAATTCACAAAAAACAATAAAATACATAAGAAATAAATTCCATTCGCGCAAATGTTTTGTTAGTAATTGGTTAGAAATGTCAAAATGAATATCTTCACCAAACATTACCATTCTACTTAGCTGTTTTTGGTGAGTAGAGCCGAAACCAGAAATTTCATACACTTATTTGCATAATTAATACTTAAAAATAGAAAAAATATTTTTTTGAAAATTTTACTATACAGTCATGTAGTTTACATCCGCTCTGATGCGCCCTACGCAAATTTCGCGGCGCATCGCGCGATCGGCGGCCGAGATCTGAGGGGGGCAAATTGACCCCCCCCCCCAATAAAAAACCCGCGTCTGAATCAGCCCAGGTAAAATAGGTAAAATGGTGATATATTTGCATAATTAATTTCAATAATTCTGAAGACCATCCACACAAAAAAGCAGCAAAATTAAAATCCGCAGCAAGAAATAAAGTAGCATTTTATTTTATTTGTCTTATTTTGATTGTTTTACATAACATACCATATAAATAAAAGTTCAAATTCTCCTGTGTAGAGATAAAACAATCAATATCTGCAAGAAAATAGCCTTTTTGACATACTAATTTGAATAAATTTGCAAAAATTAGCATTGTGAATTTCAAAATTCTGTTACAGGACGTTTGGAGGCCCCTTACAAGCCCTACATCACATAGACCAAGCAGAATTCAAATACCAAGAAATAAAAGAGAAGTAGTCATGTTTTTGATTTGGAACGACAGGACAAACACACACACACACACACACACACACTACAGAGTCTGTTTCATAAGTCCCTTTGTGAACTTCATTTTGCCGAAGGACAAAAAATGGGGAAAAAATATGAACAATTTGTCACTTAGATTGAAATCTGCCAAACCCAGAGAAATTACAGTGTTTATGGAATTATCTTCTTTTCAATATCAATTTGCTACGAAACGAAACACACGTGACCCCACATCCAACTAAAAAAAGCAAAACCAGCATTCCTGTTTCCAGGTCTGGAAAATTGCAACATTGAGCGACGTTGCAATTCAAAAAAACACAAATTCAAAGATTACTCAATTGAAATCCTAGCTTAGAACAATACAGAACACAAACACATTTAATTTGATGCATATACTCACATCCAGACATTACGACAAATCAAAACACCCTTTGTAAAATAGGTTCACCAGCACAATTTGTTTTGCTTTGAATTGAGCAAGGCTTGTAAACACGTGATTAAATGCGCCATAGCCATAGAATATTCAAATAACCATATGTGTACTTCTTTCAAAATTTCACGATTACCATGATAGTCATTTCAATTCTCACATGAATTCAGATTTTACGTTTGCACGAGCTGACCTTGTTTATCCAGCTCTAGCTTATCCACAAACTTTAATCAATATTGAATGCTGATCCTGCAGTTACGTCTCTTTTTTCCTTTCAAATTCATCTCAAAATCAACATTTATTACTATTTTTTTTTCCATCTGACTGAACCATAGAACATGATGCTTTTGTACACAAAAAAATTGTAATAACAATCAAATAATCACATACACAAAACCCTTTGAAATATCAGGAAATTTTGTCATTAGGCATTGATCATAAATGTGAATCTGGATTAGTGTTACTCCCTGTGTGACTGGATAAACAATGTCAGAGTGCAGTTTTAGCATATTTTAGTTGTCTTATCGTATTCTTAACAACTTTCCAGTATTCATACGGTAAAACTCATTTCGATTTAAGCCCTTGTAAATGCTTATGACAACCCCTACCCCATAAGATGAATTATATAGATATTGATGCATGAATATAGAGCTTTGAGCTATTAATATATGAGCATAATTTGTTTACAATAAAGATTTTAGACAAACACAGCTTCACTCATGTTAGATATTCCACTTAATACACTCACAGCAATATGCATGGTAGCTCATAATACCTCCGTTACATTTACGACATGTCATTCTCATAATCACACCTAGAAATTACTGAACAAGTTTTGATGAATATCAAATGATCTCAGTTCTGAGCAAGACTCCTATTCTATAATCATACTGAACAGGTCACATTAACACATTACTTAGTGGGCAGACCAATACAATTCACTAATGTACCTAGTCTTTTTTTTCCATTTCACAATTGATAGAATATCATATGTATTTACTCTAAACAAAATGACCGTACCATAATCCCCAAAATAAAAGTGCTGTCACAAAAGAGGTATTATAAAGTAACAGAAGATAAGCAAAACATAAAAATGCAAGCCAAAAGTGACGAAATAAAACTGAATGAGCATGTGAAAATGTTTAATAAAAACAAAACAACCTCAAAATATATGAAACTGGGAAATAACTCAAATATGTACTTGTTAATGTGTCAAAGAACAAGCAAAATAATGAGACCCCGTAAATAATATAATAGCCATATGGATTCTGATATAGGTATATTATCATAACAATTAAAGACTAAGACACTTCATAACACTTAATATCACATAACATAAGTATAATATCATTGAATATGATCTAAATTACATCTATTTCTTACTTAACAATGATCATCACAAACTCAGTGCTTTCGTTAATGAATAAGTAAATCAGCAAGATTAATACATCTATTTAATGCAGTGGAATATTACTGGCAGATACTTAACATAATGATTCATACTATTCAAATACAAATTCATATTCACTGATCGTCAATTAACAAAAGAATTATATGAAACTTGAGAACTTGAAACATGTAACGGTATGAATAGATGTAGATTAGCCATTATAATCTAATTTTTAAATTAAACTGATAGCAGTATTCTAATTTCATTTTCAATGTTGTCATACATAAGATGGGGACTTTCAAAACATGATACTGTATTATTAATTATTTTTGACCTCTAAATATCTTTTCTAAGATAAGAGAAAACCAAATATTCCCATCACTTCAAAAATTATTACGCATTTAAGACAATATCACTGCAAATTTCTAAACAAGACGTGATTCTAGGAACTAGTAATAACAGTTGGTCTGGACGTATTGTCAACAAGTGCTGGTGTTGAATAGTTCTAAGCAGAGAGACCAGAGCATAGTAGGGCGACGCCCCTTTCATAGAAGTGGAGATCTTTGATGTCTGGACTGGCGGTTGTCATGTCCACGGTGAAGAGAAGTTCAGCCCGTGTCTGGTTTAGATACACTGGTAGCTTGACCTATAGCATGAAAAGAGAAAAGAACTTAAAGGTATTGGCTAACATTTACCACAGTTAAAAAAATTGAGCCGCATGATTCCCCATGCTACCAGTGTCTTTGATGAGGTCTAAAAATGAAGCCCTGAGAAAATTATATTTCAAAATGATTATTTAGTGCTTTAAAAAAGTGAAAATCTTAAGTTGACCAGATTCACTTGACCATTTCCTCCCATAGACATACTGTGTGTACACCTAGGTTAATAAAACTCGCCCCGAGTTTTATTGTTTATTCTTGTATAACTTGCCATTGGCAGTGTAACTTTCCAAACTTTTGTATTCTAGGGTGTTTATTTGTCCATTTGAACACTACTATGTAGCTCAGATATCAAAGTTTGACAATTTTTTTTAAATTGAAGCTCCACAATGTTAACCTATCACTTTAACAATGCATATTAGCTTCTCTTTTTTCTCTTCTTCTTTCTCTTAATTGGAGGTTGTGCGGTCACAGATCACTAATGTTTGCAGCACCCCATCTATGGAATAGCTTACCAAGATAACTCCATCATCTCTCTTCCATCCAGACTTTCAAATCAAAACTCAAATCTCACATAATGAAGGCAGCATTTAATAGTAAAATTAAACGAGATTTATATGAAATTTGAAATTGAAGTTTAATTATGATTCTACGAATATGAGGAATCATGGCGTCACAGTTGGTCGCAGGTGTGCAACCCATACATGATTGATTCCGAATAAATTACGCAGTACGAAGTAGAATTTACTCTTTGTTTTCCTATGATTTGGTTGTAGCTTTTATAATTTCTTGCCCTGTGTTTAATTTTTATGTTTAACCCTTTACTCGCTACGGTCGACCATTGTCACCAACGTTAACTCGCTGCAGTCGACTCTCGTCGACAGTCTGCATGCATATGAATACGGCCTATTCATTCGTACGAGAACAACATATTTCCTGTTCTTTCATCTATTCACACCTTCCCCCCAGTACTAACAATACAAAATAGTACAGGATCACTCATGCATGAGTGCACCTGTAAACAATGCATTGTTTATAGGGGATCAGAAAATAATCTAGCAGCATACATGTAGGTATTCATAATGCACAGGCCAAAGAGTTAAAGGTTAGTGACATGATTGGGCACACTTGAAAATGCCTCAAGAACTAAATGAGTTGAAATATATACCAACTATACACTAGCAGGAGTGGATCCCCCACCTGGGAGGATTAGTCAGAATCAAGCATAAACATAGGAGTATCTTAATTTTTTCCGGGAACGATAAAAATAAGCCCCATAGAGAGCCACACAACAGGTTTCCGTGCTTCGAGTGATATTGACATTGTTTATTTTAGAATGAGTCAACATTTGACTACAAGATTTTCACAGGAGAATCCTTGCATAGTTTACTTGATTCTAGAGTAGTTTCAGCCCAAGTTGAGGACTACCCCCAATCATGTCATTTACCTTTAATGTGCATTTACGGTTGTGGGCCCCCGAGTGTCATTTGACGGATGTGTATGTGTTACAAATATATATTTTATTAGTAGTAGTAGTAGTATTATTATCATTATTATTATTATCATTATTATCATTGTCATTATCATTTTTTGCCCTTGTGGAATCTGGTGAAATCTTGCACACAGCCAAAGTAAAGAGCAACCACACGCAGCATTAAGCTGCCTCAGCAGCTAGCCACACATGCACACACCGTCCAAACACCTACCCGAAAGGTGAAAAAACCAAATGAACAGCTTTGTAAAAATATTTGTGTGTTAATTTCATGCTAGCATTGGCGTGATTAAAATGCGGAGCAAAAATTTCCATATTTCAAAATTGTCCATGTTTCCAGTAATTAGATGACCGATTGATAGATCTATTCATTAATTTATTTACTTATTCATTATTCATGTTATAATCTATTTACTTAGAGATTTATTTACATATTCATTTGTTAATCTATTAATTTATATATCATACTATAATTATCATTACTTTTTGGACAAGTGGTTTTTTTTTTATTTCAACCAGAACCTCCAAATAACACAGGTTAATTACAACACAATGTCTGTTCACAATTAGTTGGAAAAGAGAGGTTATATTCTATAATACATTTGAAGTTGAATCTTATTGAAGGTAAATGACATGATCAGGGGTAGTACTTGATTTGGAGTAAAACTATTCTAGAATCACATAAACTACGCAAGGATTCTACTGTTTTCTACATTTGGAAGTCATAAGTTAACTCATTTGGAAATAACTTCCATCAGTATGCCTTGTGACAGACAAATCTGTTGTGTAGCTTTCAATGGGATTTAATTCTCTCGGGCCTCCAGTGAATTAAACCGCTTGTATATTCATGCTTGATTCTCCTCAAGTTAACATACTCAAGCCAGGAGATCCACTTGAGCACGTGTATCTTTGGTATATCTTTCAGCCAGTTTAGTTTTAAAGGCATTTTTTATTTCTCCCAATCATGTCACTGCCCTTTAATGCCCATTTAAACTGCACCAAACAACACTAACCTTATCGTTCTGTCCAGGGGAAGCCCCACTCTCAATGTGGATCCAGCGGAGACTGGTCAGAGGCAGATCCGAGGAGATGGTGGAGCTCAGATGGAGCTGGTTCTGTTTGCACACGGCTCCTTGTAGCTTCAGACCTACCAAAGTCATGGTAAAGGTTGTTAAGTATCACAGAAACTTTTCTCTCTTACTTACACATGACATTACTGTGAGAGATTCCATCACGACTGATAACTGATTTATTTTATTTCTCACTCATTGGAAACGACTGGTAAAGCTTTTAAACTTCTCAACAGTGAGGTGGAGGAGCTCAGATAAAGCTGGTTTTGCTTGCACATGCTCCTATTGTAGCTTCAGACCTACCAAAGTATGAGACCATGATGAAGTTTGTTATGCATTACAGAAACTTACACATTTAGATTATTCTGAGTTTCCAGCACAATTGATTTCTCATTCATTTGTGATGACTGATTCAAGTTATTCAACTTGCAAATGTCAGAAATAATATATCTATACTAATAATGGTAAAAAAAATCTTTTTATCACAATTTTATATAATTTTCAGAGGGTCAAAGAAGTGGCTACAGGTTTGATGGACTAAAATCCAGTATGTTCAGTGTATGTCCAAATGTTGAAAATTATATACTCTTAATTGAAAACTAGTAATATTTTTATCATCTTTGAACTAAAACTTCTTGAAATATGATGTAATAGACATGTCTTCACCCTCTCAGTACGATTGCAACAAATCTCTACAAACTTTGCATCTGGTATTATGACTGTGGAACTGGAATGGTTAACAATTTTCTGTGAATTGGTGATTGGTAGTATAGGCGACTTCTGTTATAACAAAGTCCTCGGGACCAGCAGTTTTCTTTCATTGTATCAAAATTTTGTTATAACCAAAAAGTGAAAGTATATAAAGATATATAGATAACGATTTTGGGACCTGAATTTCTACATGAATTTCGTAATAACCGTGTTCGTTATAACGGGAGTGCACTGTATCTCTAAAAATGATATTAATTGCTTTCTCTATTTTAAAATGAATAATATGCAGAAAACAGAATACAATTCTGCCACACTGGACATTCTGCCACAAGTGTGCCACAAGTGGCATGCAATATTGGTGTGAGATTGCCAAAATGTACATGCCAATGATTATTTATCATGTGTAAACACTTGGTAGAAATCCTGAAATTGAATGGAGTTGCAGTAACTCAGTCCCATATCAAGGGTCAAAAAGGCAAACTCGGCCAAGCTTTGGAATTTCTATCCAATATACACTATCAGCTTTATCACATATTTAACACTGATACTTTCAACAACCAAAAAATGCAGAATATTGATAGTGAAGTCTTACCTGACACAGCAAAACTGCAATCGTCCAGTTTCAGCTGAGAGCCTGGGTCTGATATGGTTACCTGCAGAAAAGATGTCATTTTGAGAAATGTTAAGTTGAGTAATTTAGATTATTTATACTACAAGATTAGTCAAATACTTGAATTTCTCAAAATGGAAAATAAAACCACATACAACTGACACAAAACTAAAACCTATTGCAAAAGTTTGATGCTTCAAAATTATTATGTACATACAATCCATCCTTTACATATACACAAAACAATTTATACAGAGTGGGTTACTATGAAAGCAAACCTTAAATGAATAAATTTAAATTAGAAAATATTGAGTAATTAAGTACATACAGAATACAGCACATTTATAATAAGATCTCTACACAAGCCATCACGCTGACAAAGAACTAACACAGAAATGTTTATATGGGACAATGTTAACTGTGAATATTGGTCCTTTACAACTTTCTCATACAAAGTTTTCTGGTAAAATCAATATTTAAATAGTTATGGCTGGCTGAAGTACATCCATGCACATCAGCTCAAAAAGTCAACCAAGTGGAGACACAGGAAATCATGTGGCAGTTGGGGGGATTTCCGCATGGTGGTTTAAAAACACTAAATAACATTGTGGCAGCCCCATTTAGAAAAAAATGTACAAATTTTGCTATCTGACATATCTGACAATGTTTGCATGGTCAAATAAACACCCTACAACACAAGACAGTTATGCTGTCACTCATAAGATATGTACAGATAAACATTGACACATGAATTATTGTCAACAGACAAAATTTCTGCAAAACAGCAGTCTATGGAGGAAACTGGAATGGTCACTCAATGATTTTCCCTTGTTAAAAGCACTTAATGATTGTTTTGAGCTGTAATTTGTTCAAGGCTTCATATTTAGACCTTATCCACCAGGCACTGGTAGCATGGGGAATCATGTAACTCAGATTTCTTTAAACTGGAAGCATTGACATACGATGCCTTTTAGAGTTAATTTCACATTTGAGGGAAATTACATAGATGTTTGTCTAGACTGCCCAACGTACCTCCATGTAGAGTTCTTCCAGGGGCCAGCTGTTGGCCTGGGCCACAAACTGACGGGTGGCGGTGATGTAGGCCTCTGGGCTGAACAGACCACCCAGCCACACACATTGGTTCTGAAAGCAAAAACAGATGATGGGACATGAATATGACTAAATGATGAAACTGAGTGACATGCATACAGGAGAACAATAAAATGAAAATGAAACACAAATGTAACAACGCCAGATTTTCCCAACTTGATGTCCTTTCTTTTTTCTTTTTTTCCATCGATTCGATTTGCGCCATATACCAGTGTACTTCCACACCCAATGATCTTTTTTTTTACTTGTCACAAAATCACCACATTCAGTTTTTTTTTCAAGTTTTTTTTTCGATTTATTTTGATGTTTGGCAGTATTTTATCAACCATATTGAAACAAATTATCAAATTAATATTGAAATGCAATCTTGCCTCTTTCAATAATCTATGTTTAATTGATTTCATGATTACCTTTTCTAATGTTATTGTAATAATTCTGGTCGCCTAAGAAGTGCACTCCTCCAAGTCGGAATGAAAGGTCTGATGGCTATCGTAATCTTGAATTACTTTTTTCTTTCCAGGCAACTTGGAGGAGTGCACTTTGGTGGTACATGTATATTTCTATATTGTTGTAATTTTATATTTGTATATATGTCTTTTATGTCGAATTAATAATAATAATAATACTTTGATACAAATTTGAACATGGAAACACACGTTACAAATGTATGCAAATCAACATACTATCTTATATATAATCTCAGACGTATCCGTAAATATTTTGATCAGGAAAGTATCAAATTGGTCGTTCACGCTCTCATTACAAGTAAGCTAGATTATTGCAATGGATTGTTATTCGGAATGCCGGACTCTATTATATCCAGATTACAGAGAGTCCAAAATGCATGTGCAAGACTTGTATACTGTCACTCAAAATTTACTTCAACTGCACCTCTTCTTAGAGAACTCCACTGGTTGCCAATACGTCAAAGAATCTCCTTCAAAATTTTGTTAATTGTGTATAAATCATTATGTGGCCATGCTCCTAGTTACATCACAGAACTGCTTGAACTCAAAGTCCAGTCTCACAGTCACAGCCTGCGCAGTTCCACAGATACATTGTTATTTTAATTCCCCATGGCAAAACAAAAATCACTCTCGGGAACGTGCATTTGCCACTGCCGCCCCAAAACTGTGGAATAGCTTACCCATTGTAAAACCCCTTCCCCTCACCTTGAGTTCCTTGGAGCCTCCGGACCCCGTCGACGTGGAGACCTTCTGCAGCTGGTTGATGCGTTCGCTGAAGTCCGACACCCACTGGATGACGGTGAGGCCGGCCGGCACGGTGTAGCGGTTCCAGCGTCGGGGCAGCATGCCCTTGGCCAGGGTCTCGATGAGAGCGCGGTCGTTGTTGGTCTGCTTCTTGCGGCCCTCGCACACCAGGAGGACGTCGCTCAGGTCGCCGCGCACGTCCTTCAGGAGTTGGCTGCCGTGGTTGACCTGGTAGGGGTATGGGAGGGAGGGGTGAGATGACAGAATGATGAGGTGGTTTCAATATTCACACAATGCAAAACAATATCAGGTACAGTTCAATCTCAATTATCCGGCCACATTGGGAGCAGCAGCCATCCGGATAAGTGATATGGCCGGATAAGAGAGTACTTTGGTACTTTGTGGCGACATAGGCACGGGTGTGAGTGATCACAAGTAAAAATAGCTGAAAAAAGCTGAAATGACAAAAGCTCCTATACTTTTGTACAGAGGAAATCCACAAAAAGCTGAAAATAAGCTGAAAATTAAAAACAAAAATAGCTGAAATCAGCTAAAAAGCTGAACTCTCACACCCCTGCATAGGGGATGGGGGGGGGGGGAATACATATCTTTAGTTACAGAATAACAAAGCACAGACAATGCACAAATTGCAACAGTCCACACACAAGTGACATTTTATTTATTGTTCCCCCGACACCTGGCAGGTTTCTGTTTACACTTCTGATAAAGGTGTATCAATTACAGGCAAAGACTGGTAAGTCCATTGTCCGGATAATAGAGAGATCCAGTAAACTGATGGCCGTATAAGCGACGTTGGACTGTACTTATACGGTGCCTATAGCCAAAGTATAGTTTTTAATTGATTGGACAAATTTGTTATCGATCTTTCTTTCTTGCAAGACATAAGACAACATCATCAAACATTGTTTAAAATGAAATATTGTTTGAAATGATTAGGGAGCAGAAAACACAATGTTCGGGCCCCCGAAAAAGTTGAATTTTTCAAAGTTTACTTTTCGCTAATTGACATGTTTCAAAGTGTGTGTTTTTTTACAGGATTAAATAATACACTATACAGGGTGGCCCAGAAAGAATGCTACGAGTATGATCGCTAATTTCTTCACCATTATCGGCAAAATGTCATTATTTTTTATTTCGCTGGTTAGATCATTCTTTTTTCAATAACATGATACCAAGATCATTGATTTTGAGTAAGGTGTTTTGATTCTAGGGCCACTTTTCGGAGGCAATGCAATTTCCCAAATTTCCAATTTTTCAACGGCGGCGGTCATTGGAACGCCGAGATATTCAGGCGTCTCAGCTTACCATACCGGCCACATACCGGACAAACCGCAATGACAAAAGGGCTGGAATGCCATCACTTTCATTAGGAAGACGATGTGAGCTCTGTCTCCATTGTCATTGCGATTTGTCCGTTATGCGGCCGGTATAGTTAGCTGAGACCCCAGAATATCTCGGCATTCTGATGACCGCCGCTGTTGAAAAATTGGAAATTTGGGAAATTGCATTGCCTCCGAAAAGTGGCCCTAGAATCATAACGCCTTACTCAAAATCAATGATCTTCGTATCATTTATTGGAAAAAGAATGTTCTAACCAACGAAATCAAAATTAATGACATTTTGCCGATAATGTTGAAGAAATTAGCGATCATACTGGTAACATTCTTTCTGGGCCACCCTGTATAGGTATATTTTTCCAATGTTACACCATACTAAAATATCATTTGTCAGTTAACCCATTAGTCACTGAAACACCCGAAACTGCCCGTCCATTTAAATGCGCTCTAGTATCCATTGTACGCCTATCTCCTGTGCACCATTGAGGGCAACACCTGCCCCCCACCCCCCCCCATACAAACAGGGCATAACTGACATTTTGGTGTTTTGGAGATATTAGGCAAAAATGTATTTGTTCAACACGTAAAGCCCTATTCAGTTCCTTTTAACAAGTGATTATAAAACAAAGACACTTCTAATTAATTTATTTTTTTATGTTCTGCATGCTTTAACATGATGTAGTCCCCTACACTCTTTTACTCAATTTTGAAAAAAAAGGGGGTCAGTTATGCCTTTTGTCACAGGGTGGGGGGGGCAGAATATTGCATACCTTTCAAGCGGAACCATAGGTCATTACGCTACAGAATCTTCAGTGGCTAAAGGGTTAAATAATGGTAGTCACACTGGAAAGTTTATCTCAAATTGCTGTCTGGAATCATGGTGCAAACACCCATTGGCTTTGCTTGAAAGAGATGTTCTGATTCTTTAAAAGCACATACAGACAGACTAGAGGTATTTATTCATGACAAGGAACCTACTGCAGGTCTTTCCTTCTGATTGTAAAACACGCTTCAAACATAAGGACTTACCTCTCTCTCAAAGAAGCGGAAGAGTGGGTCCTTGATGTTATCAGCCGTACGTTTCAACAGTGTCAGTTTCTGAAAAATAGAACAAGCATATAGATGATGAACAAATAATTTGATATAGCATGGCAGACTGCAGGAAGTAATGATGTTGCTCTGTATGAGGCCTCTTCTTCAGAATCTTCATGACTACTGATGCAAAAACACATGGAACTGCACAAGGAAATAACTGACATACTGTTGTTGCTTTGAGTTCTATGTAAGTAATTACAATAGAAGAATGTTCATGACTTTGCATTAGATATATCCTCTCTCATCATGGCATACATACTAGTTGATACAAGGCTACCAACCTCTGCTGACCAAAAAACATAATCATGCATAGTAAAAATCGTATTTCGAAGGCAAAAACCATCTCTGGTTCAAAAATGGGTAAATTACACATATTAAGCATGCCTATCAAATAAAGAGAAAAAAATATTCTGTATTTTAAAAATCATATTTTGTTACTTTTGATGATGAAAAAACATACTAAATATCGTTTAAACATATTACTTGCAGTTCTGTGAGATATATTCATATCAATGTCCTGGAAACAAACTTCTACAACACAGCAGTCTATGGGGGAAATCGAGAATGTTTCCTCATTGATTTTCACTTTTCAAAAGCACTTCATGATCACATTGAACTGTAATTTTTTTCAGGGCTTCATTTTTAGACCTTATCGGAGAAACCATTAACATGGAGGATCATGTAACTCAGATTGTTCAAACTGGAAAGTCCTAGGATGGAGTCAAGGCCAACAGTTGCGAGTCACAAGGCCGCTGGAAAAATAGTGCTACCATAGAAATTGTACATGATTTGGTCCGAGGCCAAGGCCAAGGCCGGCCTCGACTCCATCTCTGCCGGAAACATTGTTAAGTGATTCCTTTAACACTCATTTGACAAGTCAAATAAGAACAGCAATCGATCCCCCACCTTGGGAATGAGGGAGAGCCAGTTAGAGGCCGAGCTGTGCAGGGTTCTCATCCAGGAGGGACGTCCGTCTGACAGGTGTCTCTTCCGTTCCTCCTTGGTGGTGGTAGCGGTGGCTGTCCCCTGCAGGAAGTCCTCCTCGTCTTCCAGGGTCTGCATCTTGAGTAGCTTGCTGATCATGCTGCTTCCTGCACCGAGGAAAAAATGGGAACAATCCGTCAATCATGGAGTATTGATAATTTATTTATTTTAAATTTTTTTGCAGATGTTGGGTTTGGAAGAAGCAGTGAATCAGATGGCAAAGGCAAATGGAGTACGTTGGTACAGACATGTGTTGAGGAGGGATGCTGATCATGTTTTGACAAGGGCATTTGAATCTCAGGTGGATGTTCAGAGGGGAAGAGGGCAACCAAAGAACACATGGAAGAAGCAAGTGGTGGAGGAGAGTAGGAGGGTTGGATTAAGGGAGGAGGATGCACCGAATAGGGTGGAGGGAGGGGTAAGGACAAGTTTCTGTGAGTACAAGGTGAATCCGGCCAGCCCCGTAGTCGGGGACTAACCAGATTTAATACCTGGATTATTTACTGACTTATTAATTGCAGATAACACCATTTTTACAAAAATTGCTTTAGTGCCCATCTTCTTGATTTAGATGATAGCAATTAAATGTGAAAATTTTGTTGCATGTGGCTATAATTAGTCTCTTGAGATGATTATTGTACGTAACAAACATTCCACAACACACATGGATAGTAATCAGCCTTATTCTCACTGTTTGGGACATCCACTTCTGGTTGATATGCTATACAACGGATGTGCTTGATCCAAAGCTTTTAAGTTGCTTGTACAACAAATACCAAC
Source organism: Eucidaris tribuloides (assembly GCA_001188425.1). Lineage (NCBI taxonomy): Eukaryota > Metazoa > Echinodermata > Echinoidea > Cidaroida > Cidaridae > Eucidaris > Eucidaris tribuloides. Next base: position 34,752 of record JZLH01S0009082.1, read on the forward strand.
GACAGCTGCATGATACTTTAGCTTCGAGAATTGTACTTACTTAGAGGACCACTATCATGTCTAATTCTTCAATTCACGTCATCAAATTTCTCAAAAATGTCAAACTTGTTATAAGTTTGAATACCTCTTCTATTACCGGAGCTTCTTATGTGTTGCTTGCTCCCAAGCACCTAGTGAAAACTTTACCCAATTTACGTCTTTCGTTGAAGGACACTTAATTAAATTTCTCCTCTTTTAATCCTCTGACCATCACATTAATGCTTTACAGAAGAACCCCAAAACTTCATCCATTTGCTAGAACTCTCAAAATAATCATTGAATAGCAGCAGCAAAATAGCACAAGAAGTAGTGGTAGCAGTGGTGTTACTTGCAGCAATGAAGTAATACAGCCGTCTAGGAAGTAGCATTAGATAGATTTCAGGATTTGCAAGTCCATCACTTCCCTTTATTATGATTACCAAACAATAGTAAAGTACTTCCAAATGGTGTGTTGAAAGTTTGAGATCCATAAATCCGAACTGAATGTTTTATGAGAAAAACTAATAACGATATGCTACCAGAATATTGTTCTTTCCGTGAGTTTGAATTTTGCTCAAATTGCAGGACACAGTGTGCATGACCAGCTGACGAGCAGTGGGTGACTATGTACACTGCTATGATTTTAACGATTGAACTCTGCACGACGGAATGTGATCGTCACTTTGCAAATTTTGAAATTGAACTGTCCAGATTTTCCACAAAACTACGTATTCTACCCAAAGGTTCTATGACAGGTGTTTATTTGTACTAATCTTCACATTGTGAATGATTTGAGCTGATTTCATTCATTTTGCCATTCTCTGGCGTGCAAATCCCGAACTCTATCTTTCAGTGGAAGTGGATGTGCTTGTAGTTGCTACAACAACAAGATCTGCTACTACTTGGATGTCTGCCCAAGTAAAGCTTTACCTTGAGTGGTCAGCAGGACCTTCTCAGCATTGTTTGGAAGTCCCAGCCAGGATGGCGTTTGGTTGTCGGGTAAGGCCTCCACCCACTGGACAAACTGCTCACGTCTACAAACAAGTTACAGAACAAGAAGTAGACAAGGTGCATTCATGTTGGAACATTCATTGTCATGCAGTTCATATGAAATATAACAGGTACATATATATATTTTTTCATTTTTGCCAAAACAAGTACCAAGAACAATGTCATTGTAGGTTTCGTTTAAAGATAATACTGGTACTACCTTCACTAAAATATTCAATGCTTCAAGACACTAGGGTCATACTAGCAGCAGAGAATGCAGCAAGAGCATCTCCCCCTCCCCACCACATCACCTTATGTGAAATATTCAAAGTCAACTTTTATTTTACATAGAGATTGTTTAGTTACAAGTACGCGAGGTTATCAGGATGGAAATTGGGAATTTTAAAAAGATTGCTCACAGTGTGATATGCACCAACAGATCCACCCCTGCCCACCCATAAACAGGCCTACATATGGACCTGAGTAATAAGACAGATATCTGGACATTAGAGTGGTTGAGGGTATTCATGATATAGTGGGCCCTAATTGTTTGGCCTGGAGAGGCTTGTTTGGGTTGACATCTTGCTCCAGTTACTGCATCTTTCCGTGGTCATTTCAACTATGAAACGTCCAAAAACTTCAGGTTCGATGTATGCAAAACACAAATCTGCCGCTTCACAAACAATTACATATTTCAGACAAATTAACTACATTCAATGTTAAAAATTTTTGTGGTTTTGCATGTCCTACATTGTTACTGCTAAATGCTATGTGAATTCATGGGTCTATGTCGACTCCTTGTCCACAATGCATTGAGATATTCCATGAATTTGAGTCCTATTGTGATCAATTGGCATTATCTCGGATATTGACAATTCTCACTATTGCCAATACAACATTCAAAAGAAGAGGGCACACTTATCCAAGAGACCTTCAAACAAACTTCTGGTTCCATACGTTAACATGGGTTGAGAATTGAAAAGTCCAGTACAAATGACACGTTGAAAATTTGTGGCATACACATCAAATAAATTCTGATGTTACCTGTAAAGGTCACATGAAGTTATAAAGAAAATTTGTGACATGAAGTGAAAGCGTGAATTCTGCAGACGTCCCTGTATAATGTCTACAGAAGCTAGAATACGTTTGTTACTCCACGCAAACCACCATGTAATCTGCATATGCGCACACTGGTTGGATAATAGCACCCTCTATTCCCAAAACACCTTAGGGGATTGAATTTTGCAGTACAAAGAGCAGCTTCATCAACATGTACCGTGATTATGTCATCTTTCTCTATCTTTCCTTACCTGATTCCTTCTGGCATGTTGATGTTTTTTCCATCCGCATCCCGGATGAGGGGGAATTCAGTGTCAAAGCTCTTGGCAGTAAACAGCTTCTCCACAAATGCTGCCAGGAGGCGCTATCAGGGGGCACAGAGAAATACATCAACATTGTCAAATCGTTGTCAATTCAAGGAACTAATGATTATTCATGCACATTGCGATGGACAGTTCAACAAGACAAGGTGATAGCCATAACGTGTCTCGCCCAGTTTCTCCCAAAAAAGTCGTTGACTCACAATTGGGCAAATGGGGCAAAGTTATGCGCCATAATAGAAACTTGCCGGAAAAACTTAACATTGGGCTCAAAAAGGTCAATGACCCCTGCCGGTCACCTTTGAGCTTGTGGTGATCTTCACATACATGTACTTCTAAATTTGAAAGTCTGTATGATTTATCTTTCATCCAAGTTTGATTGAATTGGAGCATTTAGCACAGAGTTATTAAAGGTTTTGTTAGCGTAACGGACGGACGACGGACAGACGGACAGACGCCAAAGTGATCCCTTACTCTCCCTCCACCTCGATGGGCTCGACAAAAATTGGACATAAATAAATAAATACAAACCTCTATGCTTCTGAACAATGTTGATTTAGTCACATTGGCCCTTTCACCAAAGGCTATTTGTATTTCAATTACAGAATGCGCATATTTTTGAAAATATGTCCCAATACAACTACAAAACAATAAGCAATTATTTTGAAAGAAACAACAGTTGCATACTGTGTATATGAAATTGACATTTTCAGTAATGGGTTAACAATTAATGCTATTACAGACCTGACCGGTTTCAGTCAACACTTACACAAGTGCAAGAAACAGAAGTCATCGATTACATGCGCCACCATAAGTATCAAGGTGAAAGCCATAATGTTTCTCGACCTATTTGTGCGTAATCATTCTAGGTATATTTCAACATTTCACCTCATTTGACCTTTGACCCTGAAATAACATTGAGGTCCCTGTAAGGCATCTACCATCCATGTTTGGTTACAAACAGGCAAATGGTCACAAAGTTATTGAAATTTCATAAGCATTACAATTGGATGGATGGATGCTACCAAGGATCCCTTAGTCTCCCACCACCTCCGTGGTTTGACATATATCTTTTAACATCAGGGAGATATTCAGTTTAGTTTGTCAGGATGTGGAAAAATCAGTCAATTATCAGGAAACCTTATGCAGAATTAGGGAGACTTGGCAGCAACGTAAATAACAGATCGTGGAAAAAAAGTACCTGATCAAAGTCGTTGTCGATCCTTCCTCCATAGATGCACTGTGACAGGAGGGTCTTCATCGCGTCCCAGGGAACCTTGTTGGGTGGCAGGTTGGATCGGCCCTGAAACACCAAACAATCTCATATCGTTTATTTCATGATTTTCTTGCATTGGAATGACATCCACTGCAAATACTTCACAATAATTTGATTTGTGTACAGAAAAATCATATGAAGTCAATGTAAGGTAATGTATGGAAACTACATCAAAACAGATGTTTCGCACTTCACAGACTAGAACAATTTTTTTCCCAGACACTCTTGTCACTAAATTTAGATAGTTTGTACATAATGAAGTGATTGTGACGTAACTAGTGGCGTCATCGACAGGCCTTCTGTCGGAAAGCTTGTCGAGATAACAGTATTTTGACTGAAAGATGATATATCGACAGAGATTTTATCTTACCGACAACAACACACAGGGTATCAAAGTAATAAATCAGGACGGTGCCTAACAATATCATCTCCGCAGCAAGTCACTTCTCAAAGCAAGCATTTTTTTCTTTCTCACACTTGCAGAAGGTTATAGAAACTGAGAACCATTGTTCTGAGTGTAATCTACACCATAAGAATCTTGGTTCCCCTGAAATTGATGATGTGGTCAAGCTCAAAGTTCAAAATTCCACTGCTGCTTTCAATAGTGATGTCAGTCATCACTGGGGCCCCCTGGCAGGCTGATTATCCCCTGTAGTATGTAGCCACAATACAGGTGTATTTAAACATGAATAGGTATGGTGATGTAAAACTGCATTATGAATGTCCCAATTAATCAGACCATTGTTGTGTCGACAGCTGTGTCTGTCGGCTAAATATTTGAGGTGACATGTCGGAAGAGAAATTTCTATTTGACGACGGCCCTAGACGTAACCCATTGAATACGAGAGAACAGAATCTACCATGTATTATCTGGTTGCCTCTGAGATTCTGTACTTCCCATAGAGTTAATACACGGCACATACGGTTCCCCTGGACAATGAATTAAGTCTGTAAAAATTAATGAATCTTGGAGGCAACAGGGTAACTGGTCTTTATATTACCTGCTACAAACAAAGTATGTGTTTGAATGCTAACAATTGTTAATCATATAAAACTGAATAAATGGAATACTCCAGTGTTTTGTGGAATATATATATATTTTTTTTTCAATTTACAGACAACATAAGATTTCTACATTAGATGCTTACTACTACTACTACTATGACTAAGGAGAAGGAGAAGAAGAGGAAAATTAGGAAGAGGAAAAAGAGGAAGAAGAGGAAAAAGAGGAAGAAGAGGAAGAAGAGGAAGAGGAAGAAGAAGAAGAAGAAGAAGAAGAGGAGGAGGAGGAGGAGAAGGAGGAGGAAGGAGAAGAATGATAAGCAGAAGCTAATGCTGATGCCCTTGAACGATTAGATGTATGCCCAGACTTATATCTTTGTATATAAAGTGAAATTCCAATGCAAAGAAACAACAGAAGAAGGAGAAGGAGAAGGAGAAGGAGAAGAAGAAGAAGAAGAAGAAGAAGAAGAAGAAGAAGAAAGAAGAAGAAGAAAGAAAGAAGAAAAGAAAGAAAGAAGAAAGAAGAAGAAGAAGAAGAAGAAGAAGAAGAAGAGAAAAAGAAGAAGAAGAAGAAGAAGAAGAAGAAGAAGAAGAAGATTGCATATTTTTGTTTTAAATCATTTACGTCTAATCTAAATTATCCGACGTGTCATCCCCAAGTTATCTTAACTCTTAACATGCGAGAGCCAAGAGGATTTAAACCTCTATAATCTTTATGTGGTGCAGATCTGTGACTTTGGCACGTTAAGAATTAATGAACACAAAGTGAACCATGACAGTGACTGACCTTTGCCACAGTATCAATCCAGATATCCAGTGTGTCGCAGCCACATCGTAGGTCAGACTCGCTGAACTCATACTTCTTGGCCCATCCCAGAGGGGAGTAGACTAGACGCTCCTGGATGATGGCATGCAGCCAGGCCAGCAGGAAGTACAGACGGGCTCGCTCGCTGGGAGCCTGAAGGAGGAAAAGTTGGAGGGGGGGGGGTCAGTTGCAAACAGAATCAGATCCTCAGTTAAATTGCTACCGTTTAGTCAAGAGGAAGTTACCTCTTATTATTGGTATCCTTTATCCAATCTATGTTTCATGATGAATTTCAAGATACCTTCACATGGCTACGACAATATCATCAACACGTCATCTTGAATGAACTTGATTTTGAGATTATACTGCATCTGAGGGTTTGAAAGTCATGTGTAAAACTTACCATACAATATTGCAAACATGTATATTACTGATAAGACTCTTCCTAACAAAGTTTTAAAACTTTTGCAATTAATAGAAGGGGAAGAACCCCAGGCCTGAAATTCACCAAATCAAACCCCAAAATTAAAGGTTACATTGTTTTAACAAATCTAACATTGTGTATGCTTTTTATCAATCATATCAAGTCCTTCTTGTGATGTCACCAAATGAGGAATTTTCATCTTTTTTTCTCTAGATAGGTATCATGGGGCCATTACTGTGCCAATGTTACTACAGGTTCTAAGGCATCTACCCCCCCCCCCAATAACCCCTGAAGGACAATCCCCCAACTACCCCCATGACAATTACTATGAAGATAAGTACCCCCTGGACAATTATTCACCAGGACATTTACTCCCCAAGGACCATTACCCCCAAGATAATTTCCCCCTCCATAACCCCTCAAGGACCAATCCTGACCCCCCCCCCAAGACAACTACCCACCTGCACAATTATCACGAAGACAAGTACCCCCTAGACAATTATTCACCAGGACATTTTCTCCCCAAGGACCATTACCCCCAGGACAATTCCCCCTCCATTACCCCTCAAGGACAACCCCCCCAACAACTACCCCCAGGACAATTACCACAAAGACAAGTACCCTCTAGGCAATTATCCCCCAAGTCAATTACCCCCAGGACATTTACTCCCCAAGGACCATTGCCCACAAGATAATTCCCACCCCCCCCCCCGAAAATTCCCCTGGGACAAAAGTCCTTTTCATAATTGTCCTAGGGGTAATTGTTTGGGCGGGGCGTGATAATCCAGAGAGCAAGTGTCCAAATACAGTTATCCCAAATTGACGCGTGCCTATGCAAAGGCCACTAACTCTATTCATTATGTATTATATTAGCGACCTTTGTATACACACACAACGAAATGAATGTCATGCCGTTAGCCTACCTTGTTCATGCGTGAAATTGGCACCGTGCTGAATGTACGCAGCAGGTTAGCCTTGACTCCAGGAGGTGGTTCGAACACAAAGATGCGACCGGCACGCAGCAGGTTAGTGGGTACCTGTCAAAATGAATAAATCAAATTCACATGAAAGTCTGGGTACGGAGACTAGCTACCAGACAGCTGCAAAACAAGCTCATGGTTTGTATGTTTTGCTTTTATTTACATCAACTGAGCTGTGATATATTTTAAAGGGAATTAACACACACAAAAAAGATAGTAAATGGCAATAAATAAATAAATTAATTAAATAATCAATGAATATACATTCTAACGGAATATGGAGCATATATTTATATTTCAAAATCAAGTTTATTGTTTCAGTCGATCAGACAATTTTTTCTCCAATGGTTCACAAAGTACTTTATTGTCAACCTAGATATCAAAACACATCTTCAAACCTAATGAAAATTGTTTACAGTGACAAATTACCATATTGAAACTATCAGAGAAGATTCAGCGGTAAGTCGGGGGTCCCCCGGCCCCGATATTTTACATTTTGAGTAACTTCTAAAAAATGGGTTTCAGACCAAAGCAAATTTGCAAGGCATTGATAGATCATATAGGTCTATCTAAAAACACATCATTGCAAAGAATTTCATTTTTTACCACTTACCAAAACTATACTTGAGCTTTCAATCAATTATTAAAATTACATGTAACTGCTAATCAATAATTTAAGGTTTCTGAAAATGTTGGTGTTATAAAGAATATTTTTTTTTTGAAATATGAAATAAATCAAATCAAATGAAGCTACCTTGGGGTTGATCTCCATAGTGAGAAAGAGTCTAAAGTTGGCATGAGGAGACAGACTGTGGAGCTTCTTCTCTAGTTGGACCAGCCACTGAGGGGCAAGATGGACGTTCTTTAACATCACCCACCTGAAATAATAATACAATACAAGAGAGTACAGAAAACTTTCATCGGTTGGGGAATTACATATCGAAGAAGAAAAGTTAAAGCTTCTACCAACCTACATTGTTTAGCTGACAAGTTTTCGTCCAGCACCTGTTGACTTTTGAATTAAACACACTAAACTGGCATTTCTTAGGGACGCTGGATAAAATTTATCTCCGATATATGCTCCAGTGATTTCCAAACAACCGTCTGCAATGGTCAACGAGGAACCACTTCAGTTGGCTTGAAAAAGTCCACACGTGCTGGACGAAAGCTGGTCAGCTAAACGATATAGGTTGGTAGAAGCTTTAACTGTTCTTCTTCCAATGCAAGAGAGTTTGTCATACCTGTCAACATTGAAATTCTGGAAAAAAGAGACACCTATGGCTACAGCCTAGGCTCCCGTCTAGTGTATGGGGCAACTACCCCCCCCCCCCCCAGCTTTTAATAATGACATTACGTTAGCATCTTTTATTAGAAAACAATTATGTTTACATGATGCTGTGAATTTTTTTTCAGAAATAGACTAAAAGAGAATGTTTATATATTACTTAATACAAGAAAACTTCATTTGTGACCAGTAAACACAATACCCTGATAAAGTTGCGCATCACAAAGGTGAAGAGAGTGCCAATTATTGTAATTATGAGATAAAGTATGAAAATGGAGTGTCCTAAAAAGTCAAAAGTTGTATGACCTTCACACGTTGCAAAAGTTTGAATTATTATATTCTTCACCCAAAGTATTTTTCTTTCTATGTTTATGTTTCATAAGAAGTGCAACTCTATCAGGGTATCGTACATTTCAAGAATCATCCCACACAAATAAATTTCTTGGCACTCTGTGCAGTATTACACCACAGGAATATCGAACAATGCTATCATCTTTTCCAGGTATGCACAAACAAGCAGTTTACTGGCTTAGAAATGCAACAAGTGAGGAAGTGATATGCCGATAGCTGAATCAAGCTGTTGAAACTGTGAGCAGTGCAGACTACGACTGACTTTTACTGTTGAGATGACTTACTTTCCGGATTTAGCAGAAGAGTTGATGGCTTTCTCGGCTTGACTGAAACCTTCAGCAGAACCTGTGTTGGTTGAGTGGGAAATGTTTGTCAATAACAGGTTAGAACATTTGTTTATTCATTCATATTCATTCATTCATTTTCTAACATCAAATAGGGTTATGAACTATATATCAATTCCCTTAAAATAGTAAAAGTATATGGTACATGTCTGGAAATCAATTTATATACCTACCTACCTATCATCTATCTACCTACATACCCATCGATCGATCTATCTATCTACTACTGTATATGTCATATATTTCTCATACATATATTTTAGCAATTTTGGTTCAAGACGGGGAATTTGCGAGTTTCTTTTCAAAAACAGCTCCACGCTGTAACTACATATTGCCACAAAATCTAATCCAACAATTGTCAAAATCAAACTACACAATTCCTCGTGTTTTTTAGCAGTATGTTTACATCGAATTAAACTCTCATTGTCACACACTTCATTATTTTTCAACAACAGATGATGGAAGTTAGAACAAGGCAAAGAGAGAGGCTGACCTATGGCGATAGACGTGATGGTCTTGTTGAGTTCTGCAGCCATGTCATCCACACGCCCACTGGCATCGTACCCAGGCACCGAGCACATCAAGACTGGTGTGCCACTGGTCAACTGTCAAAATACACATGATTATGCAATAATCTGTTAAACACCTGTGATGGTTGAAGGTTTGGCACCAAATTTGAAATTGTACATTTCAACATACTTCGAATATAATTTAACTTAATATTTTTAAATAACGGATAAAATTCACGAACTCAAACTTGAAAGTGTAGTTACACTTTAGGTTGAGAATCATATTTAAATTTATAATTATAATAGTTGTCTTCAAATGGCTTAAACTGCCCCTGCAAGCCAAATACATGCTGATTTCTGCCTAATAAATATTTAGTAAAATTATTCATCATATATTTTCAAACTTTTTAAAAACATTTTTCTGCCCGATACTAAGCCCTGCCTCTACAAAAACCTCCAGATCATCTTCAATTCATATTCCACTTGTGACATCATTATCCTGTAACACTGGAGCTAAACAACAGACAGAGTTATATGCCTCCACATTCTTTGCTTTTACTATACAGGGTGGCGCAGAAAGAATGCTACACATGCGATCGTTAATTTCTTTAACATCATCCACAAAATATCATTGGTGATAATTTCATGGGTTAGAACATTCTTTTTCCCAAAAAATGATACCATGATCAATGATTTTGAATGAGGTGTTTGGATCTTAGGGCTATTTTTCTAAGGCAATGTAATTTCCTAAGTTTGCTATTTTTCCAACTCCAGCGATCCTCATTACACCGAAGTCTTCTCGTGTTACGGCGTGCCATATACTAAGCTCCGTCGAGACAAAGGCCAGGAATGCCCTCGCTTTGATAAGGATGACGATGTGAGCTACATTTTCATTGTCATCGCGGTTTGTCTGGTATGGCACACTGAGACACGAGAATATCTCGGTGTTTCGATGACCGCTGCTGCTGAAAAATTGGCAAATTTGGGAAACGACATTGCCTCAGAAAAATGGCAGCAGAATCCAAACGAATTACTCAAAATCAATGATCACGGTATCATATTGTTGGAAAAAGAATGTTCTAACCAGTGAAACAAAAACCAATGACATATTGCAGATGATTTTTAAGAAATTAGTGATCACAGGTATAGCATTCTTTCTGGGGCACGCTGTATCTACGTGCCTACTATAGCATCATTTTTTCACATAATACCCCCTCTGACAGCCTATGAATCATAATAGTCATTGGTACGTCGGAAAGAAACATTACCATAAAAACATATGATGTTGTTGCATTTCTGTCCTGCGGGAAGGGTGCAAATGAGATTCCGTGCCTTTAATATATGCAATGAGAATTAATTGCGTTAATTACCTCATTCTCCAGAATGGTGGCCAGGTCCAGTTCAACCTCAGCGGCATGGAGGAACTGTTCACCAAAGATGGCACTGACAAACTGCAGGGTGGAGGCCATGAGACGGTCCGGCCGGAAGGCCTGGACGAGAAGCAGTTGGTGGAGGGCCTTGCCGATACCAGCTGAACAGACACAAAGCAAAACAAAAAACTATGGTTAAAAAACTGCTTTTTCATTACATGACCATGAGATGATTTTAAATCAATCAATTCATCTGTCCATCTGTTTGTCTATCAATCTATCTACCTATCTAAGTATCTACCTTTCTATTTGTCCTCATATCTATCTTTTTCATTATATATCTATCACTCTATATTTCTATGTATCTTCATATCTGTCTACACTTTTAATTATCTATTTATCTGTTTATATATGTTTATCTTTTTCATTATCTATCTACCCATCTTCCTATTTATCTACCTATCTAAACTATCTATCTTTCTACTTATCTTTATATTTGTCTATATTTTCAATTATCTATTCATCTGTTCATACATGTATATGTCTATCTTTCTCATTATCTATCTATCTATCTATCTTTCTATCTGCCTATCTATCTTAATATCTATTTATCTATCTTTCTTCCATTCTATCTTTCTATTTATCCTCATATCTATCTGCATTTTTAATTATCTATCTGTTCATATCTGTTTTTCTTATAATCCATCCATCTATCTATCTATCTATCTATCTATCTATCTATCTATCTATCTATCTATCTATCTATCTATTTATCTATTTTTTAAAATTTATTTATCTATAAAAATTGTAAGATTGCAACATGACTGTTAACAAGCATCCTTAGGATCTACTTATTAATAAAACCCTCTTCCACAGATACCATATAACAACAGACACCTAATACTAAAACCGGGACTTAAAAATTAAGACACAATTTTTTTTTTTATCCATGTTTCCGCACCTATCCACATAAACTAGAATGCCTCCACATACAATACTTAATACCCCTTCCAATACTCAGGACATCATATGCAAATTTTATGGGATTTTGTCACAATGGTACTAATAGTAAGCAAATAATTACTGACATTGGTGAAGGTGATGGGACGATCTATCACTTCCGAGGCGATCTGGATGTAGCTATCTTTCCGACGCGAAGCTCAGGAAAGATAGCGTATACATTAAGATCGCGGAGGAAGTGATAGATCATCTCCTCACCTGAAACAAAAAGGTGATTATTTGCTTTATATTCCACATCAGAAACTATTTAACTAAAGAAACAACAAAGATATATATTTCTCTGAAAAAAACATTATTTTGGGCCGGAATATGGAAAACGCACCCGACGAACTCCTGGGTGCACACCACAGGGACGCGCGCGTGCGTGTTAGCGTACATGCATGTTGCATATTGTGCTCACGAAATACGCGCCAACGTGATGGTGTTAGTACTTTTGTGTTTTGCTGATCTCTTCAGTACACACAGTCCTAACGCGTTAATTATCAATATTTTGAGTAAGCGCGAAATAAAATCTGTTACACTCGGACTATCAATTTACCATCTACCGAGTGTAACAAACTTTTCTTCTCAAGTGATCTGATGGGGAAAACTATGCTTTATCATGTGATCAACTCTTGGCCAATTCTATAGCAAGATTCTTAGTATGTGGAATATAACATCAAATAATGCTGGATATAACAGACCATTGAACTTACTGAGTGGAGTTGGCTCCTTCCAGCAGTGAGGCACGTGATGCTCCGGATTCTGAGAATTCAACCACTTGGTGAATTCCTGGAATCAAGTGTAGGTAACAAGTTAATAAATAACCACAATGTGTTGAAAAGGAGTTACACATACAGTGCATCTGGATGGCAAATATTTCCATGCATGCAACTGATAAGAATTGAAAAATGTTGAGGTTTTTCTGACGATCTCAGTTCGACATCTCGTATATTCCACATAGGAGTCTACTAAAACTATGAGTGCAAGATGATTTTCAAATTTATTTGACGACCGACAGGTACATTTCTTAAACAAAATTCAACCTCCTTCAAAATTTATTTTTGTGGGATGATATTGCTTCAAAGAATATCGAATATGATTCTTGTTTAGTCAATTTTGCACACAATACTAAAAATGGGACAAAATGTTATGGACACGTTTTGCTAGCTACAAGACCATACATTTCATGCACAGTAATGGGAAATGACAGCAGCAAAAAAGTAATGAAATGATCTCTTTTGAGATTTCTTGAAACTCATTGGTTCAATGCAAGGGTGTTCTTGTTGCAAGAAGTTATATACTTACAAATTACTGCCAAAAAAAAATAAATAAATAAATCCATGAAATTAATTTGCACAACAAACAATGTGCCACCATCAACTGAACCTTTCCCACCACCAGAAAAGTGACAATCACACTCAAAGGAGACCAACGAATAGAAAAAATGTAAATCAATAATATGGATAATCTTGCATACATTCCCAATTTAGATATTTCCAAATTTTCTTTACATTTCTATGTTGTTGGCCAAGAACTTTCAAATTGGTGTTCATGAAACTCAACCACCCAGGTGAATTCTTAGAGCAATTTATTACAATAGTCTAATTTCAAGACTCACGTCTATAATAAAAGAAATAAGAATATGTTTTCCCTGTCATAACGTGAAATAACGCAGTTGTAAATATCAATGAAATGAAATGATACCCTCCAAATTTGTATACAGTAACTGAAAATATCTTGATGAAATTTTATGGAAAACAAACAACTTAAAGTTGGTCTCCATTAAGTTGTATGCCCTGAAGAAGTCAGATAAAGATTAATGATTGCTTGAAACGTCAATCATAATGCCATGCCTTCCCACCAGCTAATCTTATCCCTATTAATCCACTGATGATGAAGGATAAGATGTGTTATCCGCTTCCAATAGGTAAGAAAAAAGGAGAGCTAAATGTCAGGCATGTCACCCACAAAATGAAGCACAGATTGAAGAATTTCACAGCAAATTTATGAATTCCAAATCCTTTTTCTACAGTTGATTTTTATAATGAAAGAGAGAGTAAGCTCATTTGAGCGAGTAATGGGCACACATGGAAATAAAAGATGAAACACACAAGAATATATTAGAAGATACAGGTATCCCTCTTTGACCAGAAAACAAACAGGAATGTAACAAAACTGACCCCATGATCGCATTCACCAAACATAATGGATGGCTGTTTAATTGTGACCAGGTGAAAGAAAAATAATATATCAAAACAAACAAACAATCATGAATAGGATTAGTAACAATTATACATTGTATGGATGTACAGAGTATAATATAATGCTTAATTGTAATGGGATTTAATTAAACCATATGTTTGTGTTCCGATTGTATTTGTTGTGTGTTATCATAAATTACACAAAATTATACTGAAATTCAACAAGAGTTTATATTATTAAATTATTCTTATTTACTATTATCATTATCAGCAGTAGCAATTGTTATCATTAGTAGTTGTAGTAGTAGTAGCTGTGGTAGTAGTAGTGGTAGTAGTAGTAGTAGTAGTAGTAGTAGTAGTAGTAGTAGTAGTAGTAGTAGTAGTAGTAGTAGTAGTAGTAGTGGTAGTAGTGGTAGTAGTTGTAGTAGTTATAGTAGTTGTACTAGTAGTAGTAGAAGTGGAGTGAAAATGTTTAACAAGTTATAAATTATTTTTTTAGTTATTGTTATTTTTACTAGAAGTAGTGGCAGTTGTAGTAGTAGCCGTAACAGTAGTACAATCTAATCCACACACCATTTCTCTACAAATAATGACGGAACTAGTAATCACTTACTGTGACATCCCACACGCTGCTTGCGTGCAGGATGTGTATAATCTAATTAGGAACGGGTAAGTATTTCAGTTTGTCCAACTTTTCCCAGAAACGAGAACACATTCAATCGTAAAAAAATAAGTTATGAAACTAAACACTGTACTTTACATTTTTGCCCCAAATTTTGTTAAATTATTGACGTCTGCTTTCTTAACAGGGAGGTTTCTTTCTGACATCTTGTACCCACATATTCACCATGTTTGCCGAAGATTTGCTGAGCTGCACCATGCCAGCCTGCAGCTTGCGTGGTGGCGCAACTTTGAAACACATGACAAATGTGTCGGTACAAGATGTTGGAAAGAAACCTTCCCGTTAAGGAAGCGGATGCCAGTAATTTAACAAAAGTTGGGGTGAATATGTAAAGTTCAATATTTAGTTTCGTAACATTTTTTTTTTTAATAGAATGTGTTCTGGTCTTTGAGATAAGTTGGACAAACTGATTAACATTGCCTGGTTGCCTAGTTTGCCTAGTTTGATTATACTCAGCCCACATGTAAGCGCGTGTGGGCTGTCCTAGTCAAGTAATCACAGACTTACATAGCTTGATGATACAAAGTCTGGAAGACCAGCAAATAAGTAGTACCAGTAATAGTAGTAGTAGAAGTTGTAGTAGTAGTATTAATAGAGGTAGTAGTAGTAGTAGTAGTAGTAGTAGTAGTAGTAGTAGTAGTAGTAATAGTAGTACCGTAGTAGTAGCAGCAGTTGGAGTAGTAGAAGTAGCAGTAGTACAATAGTAGTAGCAGAAGTAGTAGTAGTAGTAGCAGAAGTAGTAGTAGTAGCAATGGTAGTAGTAGTTGTAATAGTTGTAATAGTAGAAGTAGAGTAGTAGCAGTAGTAGTAGCAGTAGTAGTAATGGTAGCAGCAAAAGTAGTAGCAGTAGTAGTCACAACAAAAATATATCTAATTCACACACCATGTCACTACAAATAGTGGAAGAACTGGAGATGACAGACTTACATTACTGGATGAGGCGAAGTCCGGGAGGCCATCAAACGCTGGCAGCTTGGCCAGCCGCAACATGGCCTCCGTCTGGTCGTTGGTCAGCCCCTCAATCTTGGGCACGCCCGTCGAACGGATGGTCTGTTCAGCACCCCGCAAGAAATGCTCAAACTCTGAATTGTAGTCTCTCTCACTGCACATGAATACAAACAAATGTTTTCATGATGAGTCAAGCTTTCATACTTACTCGAGATGATTCAGGGAGCATACTGAGAATTCATGTTTGTTAACACAATTTCAACTGATCACAAGAATTAAAGATGCTATATAACACTGTGGAAGACTCGTTTAAAAAATTGTTGAACTTTGCTATCTGACATATCTGAAGGAGTTTGAATGGACAAATAAACACCCTAGGACACAAAAGTTCGGACAGTTATGCTGTCACTAGTAAAATATGTGCAGATACAAATTGGCACATTAATTATTCTCAACCGATCCGAAATTTTGCAACACTGCAGTCTATGGGGAAAAACTGGAATGGTCTCTCAATGATTTTCACATTTTCAAAGTACTTAATTATCGTTTGAATCTGCAATATTGTCAGGGCTTCATTTTTAGAACATATCAGAGACACTGATCACATGGGGAATCATGTAACTCAGATTTTTTTTACTGGAAACATTGTTATACAATGCCTTTAAGAGGAGATACAGTGACTGTCACATATAACTTTCCATACTGATGCATAAATATGTATTCAAATGCATACACAGGAACTCAGAACTGACACATTAATTCGTGCATACCTTCTACACTTGTCTAGGCAGTGACTAATTCTCTGCTAGCACTGTCTTTCAGTATCTTTGACGTGAGAATTACTTTTCTTATATATTATGAAAATATGCCTCGACAACTTTGGTCCATGATGGCACGAGACACATTTTCTTGCTTGCGTAAAATATGTGTAAATGTGTGTAAACATGCACACAAATGCATACAAATGTCACACATATTTGCATGGAAAGTTATACATAACCATCACTGTTATTATCCATGTTGTTTCATCCTCTGTATCTAATCTACACGACAAATATTAAAATATTCAGACAATTCCAAACACTATTGTCTCTACTATTTCTGGTAAATGTATATCACCCTTTAGCAGCAGTCTGGGGCAAAACTGGAATGGCTGCTCGTTGATTTTCAGTTTTTTATAATTGCCTGAAACTGCAATTTCTCCAGGGCTTTATTTTTAGGCCTTATCAGAGATACAAGTAACATGGAGGATCATGTAGCTCAGATTTTTTTAAAAAATGGAAATTCTGTTAAAGAATGAATACCTTTGGATGCCCCTGATGTGAATGCGACTCAACACGACAGCAAACACCACATGGTCTTGATGAAGCATACCACGTGCCACCCGGTTGTAAGAAATCTGCACATGAAGGGAGAAAAAAATAGAGTTTAGCTTTAGAATGTATACATGTATGCCTTTTTTGGTGATATTTAATTTGTGTTCTTAATGTAAATAATAAGTGCTTCATGTCATTTTTATCATTTCTTCACCTTCACCATCAGCATCAGCATCATCATCACCATCTCCACCATCATATTTTTTATCATTTATCACCCTCTCCATCAACTCACCATCATCACAATCACCATCACCCTTACCATTACCATCATCATCACCATCCATCATCACCATCACCACCACCATCACCAACACGACATCACCACCACCACCACCACCACCACAATTACCATCACCATCATTACCATCACCATCATCATGAACATGATTCACCATCATCATCATCTTCATGTCTATGTTAATTCCTAACCTGGAAGAGATCCTTGATGATGATGGAGAGACGGGCGGAGTATCGACCCGCCCTGAAGATGAGGATTCTCGGAGAGGACAGCATGGAAGATCTCCAGGAAGAATTTCAGGGAGTACTGATACAAGAAGTGAACCTAGGAAAGGATAACACAAAGGGGCTACAGTAAACTGGAGGACTGGTTAATGATGGAAACTCTTTCCGAGTTCCCCCATTTCACTGGTTTCCAAGTGAAAGCATATCATATTTGCATATAATACAGGAACAGTTCACTTTAAATGTAATAAATAGTTGGAAGATAGGGAGTTTAAACAAGTGATTTTTTCGTCGCTAGCCCAAGCATTGCAATATTCACAATAAACATTGTCCCACATACAGATTTCTGTGTTAGTACTTCATCAGAATAATGATTTGTGTAGAGGTTTTCTCAGAGTTTTCAAGAGTAACATTTTCAAAATACCACTTGACCATTGATGGTTTAAAAATAGTTGATATTAAAATCATGTTGTTCTCCAAGTACTCATTCTTATCTTTAAAAACAATTAAATAAATATATTTCTTTTTAAAGAGATGAACAAAAAAGAGGAAAAACTCACCAGATTCAGAGCCTCCAAGGTGAAGTAGATGCTACTACAGGACTGGGCCAGGGAGAGGTACTGCTGGGAAACAGTCTCCACCTCAGCCATGATCTGATCCGTCTCCTCTACCTTACGGGTCACCTCTGCTGCCTCCTTCTTCAGGGTCTCCAGGGTGGTGATGATGCTGTAGGAGGGAGAGAGAGAGACCACAGGAAAGCTGTCAACCCCTATAGAGCATAATGCATCATTCCACTTTTCACATGTCCAGTACACATTGGAATAAACCATTTGTTAGTGCATGGGTTAAGCACTAGCTCAATGGAGGAGGGAGAAAAAGATCAGTGGGAACGGTGTTAACCATTATACATGTAGATTGTAATAGATTATTCCACTGCACATACATTTATTACAAACTGGAATGTACCATTGGCTAATGTAAAGGTAAAATTTTCAAACATCATCTTCTTTGGGGTCTCTAGGAGGAGGGTGAGAACACAGAGAACGTTGTCGACCCCTACAGATTGTAACAGATTATTCTACTTCTCATATGTTTATTACAAACTGGAGTAAACCATTCCCTAGTATAAAGGTAAAATCTTCCAACACCTCAGCCACTGTCTCCCTCAGGGACTCTAGGGTGGGGATGATGCCGTAGGGGAGAGAGACCACAAGGAAGGCTGTCAACCCCTACAGGACATAATGTATCATTCCACTTTTCACATGTCCAGTAAACATTAGAATACACCACTTGTCAGTGCAAGGGTTAAGACTTTGCTCAATGGAAGAGGGAGTGAGAGATCACAGGGAAAGCTGTCAACCCCTATACAGCATAATGCATCATTCCACTTCTCTCATGTCCAGTTACACCTCGGATAAACCATTTCATAGAGTTAGGGTTAAAACCTTACATAACAGTAACAACACGTTTTAAACAATAAACCCTATTCTATCCAACTCTTTTCAGCACAAAGTTAGGTGCAAAAATCTATACAAAAGAACATTTTGATTGGCTGAAAAGGAGGGAGATTTGCTGAGTACTTTGTAAAATTTGTTAATCAATTTAATTGTTTCATGTTGTTTTGAGTTTTATTGTTTCCTTTTTTTTAGAGACGTGAAATAAACCTTATTTTGTCAACAAAATGATCTTACCTATCGGAATCCAGGATACGTCCCTTGGCATCATTCAAGGCCTGCAGTAGAGATTTCTCCAGGTGACGAAGACGAAGATGGAACTCGCCTACAAATGACAAATGTTTGAAATGTTACTCTAGTTGCAATATTGACCATGAGTAGGCAGAGGAGAGATACAACTTAGGGCAGCTATATCCAGCACAACGCGACAGTCTGTGACAAGGGCCAATTGAAGAGTATAGAATAAGAAGTACTGAAGTCACATGATACTACTTTTGAGAAAGAAAGGCTCAAAGTTTTCAAATTTGTCTACAGATCACAATTGTTTGAGTTGTACATCCAAACTTGGTTAAGTTAATTGACACAATAAAAGATGGATATAGGACAAAAACATGCATTGTCACACTTTCCAATAATCAATAATCAGTATTGTGGACTAAGAACTTCTTCTTCTAAAAACAGGGGTCTCAGGAAAAAAAATGCATTTCTCGAATAAATGAATGTGAAAACACTTAATTGTAAATATTTTTGGAATGTCCTCCATAAGACAGACAATTTGATATGCATTTTGTCAAATTTGAACGCTGTTTTAAATTTAACCTCATTTGACCTTTGACAGGAAGTGAACGCATATCTCATCAACAAAGCACAAAATACATGATACATTACACATTTTCTTAATCCTTGTAACTAGCCGAATAATTTGAGATACATTTTGAAGAAATTAGACCAAGTTAAAAATTTGACCCCGGTTGACTCCTCCCCTGACCCCTTCTAGGGAGGGGTCAATTTGACCACAATTTTGTCCAAAAATTTCCCGGCATGTAATGACTTCAAAACAATCACTAACTCAATTTTGTCAAAATGTGACAGTACTTCTTATTCTATACTCTTCAATTGTTATATTGTGTGATGTATAATTTCTGACATGAAACGTGACAGGTTTGGCAACTTCGCGATGGTGCACTATTTGATCTGAGAAGCAGACTACCCCATGGCTTGTTTTATCATCCACATCAACAAGTATATACACCTTGTAATGTGGTGTGTAGCAGCCATTTGTGAATATTTTAGCATCAGAAGACGAAACACCAATTGTGGAGCTGTAGAATCTTTTTACCTTATAGCAGATTATTTTCAATAAATTTTGGCTGGTTATTTTCATCAATTTATAAAATATTTTTACTACAAGCCATCCAAATAAACTCATCATTATCACTTTACCTCATGTTGTTAAGAAAGAAGAATTGCAAAAACAAATGTCATAAAAACAAAAGGAAAACAGACAAATAATCTAAGAGAATATGACAAAAATCATTACCTTGCAGTTTCAGAAGATCAGATCGCTTTTCATCCACATCTGGTCGTTCTGCCTTCAACACCTTCATAAGAGAAAGACAAACCATGAGTTGAAGTTAAGTGATGTGTTCACAAATTCACATTAAGAGAGAATATGAGTTTCAGATAATGGAATAACTGATGTTAAATACCAATGTAAGTAACTTTAATGATATTATAGTAATATCCACATTAAAGGTTAGTGACATGATTGGGAACGCTTGAAAATGCCTCAAGATCCAAATGAGTTGAAACATATACCACCTATACACCACCTGGAGTGGATCTCCCAGCTGGAAAGATTTATCTCTAATTTGTTTACTTAAGGAGAATCAAGCATGAACATATTAGTATTTTAATTCTATCGGGGCATGATAAAAATAGGACTCATAGAGAGCCACACAGGTTTGCCTGCCACGAGGGATATTGACATTTGTTATTTTAGCATGAGTCAACGTTTGACTACAAGATTTTCACAAGAGAATCCTTGCATAGTTTACTTGACTCTAGAGTAGTTTCAGGCCAAGTTGAGGACTACCCCAATCATATAATTTACCGTTAACCTAGATAAGTGAGCAGAAATAATGTGCCTAAATGAATGAGTAACATTTCTACTAAAAATGTAATCTTTATAACTTGACATCCATTGTCAAATAGTTTTAGTACCATGTACCATTACTTGGAAGAAGAAATGTTGAAGTAGAAGGTAGCATGACAGTTGATTTTGTTTACTGCAGTTTTTACATTATCATTAACAAAACAACAAATAATTTGACTTCTTTCAGTTTAAACATCCATAAGAATGTATTCATAAAATATAGCATAGTATCTTTGTATGTGTTATCATGGGATGAAAATGAGATCTTAGGGAAAAGGGCAATGATGCTTAACAATATAACTCTCAAACAAAAAGAAAACAAGGCAGGGAGAAAGAGAAGGCTAAATAGGATTTGTTACCTGGTTGAGACACTGGCTCTGTAGACTGCTTCGGGTCACAGTGAAGTTGACGAAGGTGACACGGGAGCAGATGTCAGGTGGGAATTCAACCTGTTACAACAATGGAACACAAGACATAACTAAACTATGAAAACAAGGTTGTATAAGCAAGCTTGGAGAAACCTGTATGTTCAAGTGATCACTCTCTCACAAAACTTTTTGTAATGAAAAATATGCCAGATTGCATTTCATAGTTTGATATGTTGGGTAGATGTTCGTTTTAGAACACAAATGTTACTTGGCAGCTCACTCCTTCATATTTAAACTAAATACTTTGCATCATCTTCAAAGTCCAAAAATGTATGAATTGGATCCTTGTCATTGTGTATTAAACAGTTTACAAGATGTAAACAAAAAATTGTACCATAGAATTACCCCAATTCCACCAATGCACAGATCAAACACACTTATTTTAACTTTTTTAAATTTGATTATGTTATATTTCATTTAACAAAGGTAATCTTCCAACACGAACTTATTGATTGTACAGACATGTAATACAACAATAATAATAATGACATAAGAAGAAAATAAGCCAGTTTACCATTACGTTGTGTGCCTATACAAAGGCCATTAACTGTATGCTGTATGCCTATGCAAAGGCTGCTAACTGTATTAATTATATATGGTATTAGCGGCCTTTGCATAGACACATGACATACAGATAACTGCCTTTGCATAGGCACTCAACAATTAGTAGATGCCACACTTGACCTCAAGATCTTCACTAAAGTATATGTGAGCAACCACTCAAATAGTGATTGAGGGCTATATAAATGGCTTTTAATATTGCTGAAACATTACCTGCACCTTTACATTTTGATGTGTTAATGGTGCATACATAAATATTTATAACGAGGTAGTGCTGGGCAATATTTTGATAATATCGGAATTACTCGATGTTGAAAAAATATCAAATACACGATAATAATCTCATGATTATTTCAAAATATCGGCAAAATGGCCAAAAATACCATTAATTATGAAAATCTAATGGGGTAAATGCATGCACTGCAGTGGGAGGGACCAAGAAATCCCTATAGCTATGAATACTCTGCACATGAGTGCTACTGCCTGTAATCATATAGGTAGAAACAGGGAGGTGGGGATAAGAGAGACCTCCATGCTGTTCAGCTATCAAACTTGTGGTATTAAGAGCAGTAGTGCATTTAGTATAACTGTCAACACACTGCCAAACAAAAATGCTATTTATAAACAATTGGCACCATGAATCTCCTGATCTAGTTACAAGAGGGTCTACAGAAATCAACATTGTGTTGACTAAGTTTTGATAACAGCCCTACAGGGTGCACTGTCAATTTAAGCCTAAACTAGATTTATCTTCTTCATCACAAATCTGTTTTTCAACTTAGGCGATAAATCGTGTTATCGACAATGTTTTTTCCACGATAAATCAAATAAGGTTTAGATCAAATATCGCCAGCTCTACAACAAGGCTTACATGAAGATTTATCTAGTGTTAATCAAATCATTACTTTACACAACTTGGTACTGATCTGAATATGATGAGATGAATGGTATCCCGGGGTACCAAATAGAATTTGCCATTTTATTTAATTATTCACTTTCTTATTTCAATGCTGTATTCTGGGTTACCAAACAGTCTAAAATCTATTTTGTAGCATGCTTCTCAATGTTGACAAACTCTTCTTGTGCAAATTGTTTTGTTAAGTGGCCTTATAAAACAGTAAAAGCCTGAAAAATAACAACTTTGACATTATTTTGATTTGATTTTTTTGGTCAGTTTGTTTGTCTGTATGTTGTGCACTGATAAAACAGCAGCACCATTACTACACAACTTAATAATATAATGATAAAGACATTTAGTATGGGCAGATACTATAATGATATACTCTACTGCGGCATTACATATAATTTATTTTGTATAAACCATGTAAACACAAATTAAATGTTCTATATTAGAACATAGTGTGGGTTTTTCAACTTTTTTATACTCATTTCGGGATGAACTTTCACTTCTAAGTGGACAAGGGGCTATAACAATGTGGTACCCCAGGGATCAAAAGTAATCTGGTGTCCCGTGTGGTGTATAATATGTGCGTACTGTAACTGACTTATTGAACACTCAATTCCTTACTGTTGGATCCCTGGTCGACAGGAAGATCATGAACGAGGGCGACAGATCAATGTCCTGGTCGCCGAGGCTGATGAGGACACGCCCCCCGGTGCGACGCACCTCACGGTTCAGGACCGGGTTCAGGATGGGGTCGTAGTTCTCAACGTCCTGGGATGGGAGAAATAAATGAAAGAAATGGCATGTATTGCATTCCCACTTAAACTCTTAAAGCCCAAGTATACATTTCGTCAATCGGACAAATCTTTTACAAAGCATGGAACTATCATGCCAGAAAGTAGAATACAACCTCAAAGCGACCCAAAATTGTTTATATTGACATATTTTGGATTTTCAACCATCAGTACATTGATATCACTATGTACATTACCTATGGAAAATGTCAGGGTTCCCCCCCCCCAACATTTTGAGTAGTTTCCCTAAAATGCAAGAGTGTCCCTAATGTTAAACAATGTATTCATCCCTTTGATTTCACAGCCCAGTTATCAATAATTTTACGAATTCAATTTTTTTAAGTGCAATTAAATTTCAAATTTGCAGAAATGTTCAATACGTTAAAGAGGTGGTTTTGCATTATTTACTTTGAAAACAAGAGCCCATATATTCAACATGTTTATACACTTGTCATCCATATATATATGTTAGAATATTTTTACATTCATTTTCCATCTCTTTCAGTGACAGAAGCAAAAGTAAGGTCTTATTACTAAATCAAACAAACACATACATCAACAATCACACTGAAAACACCAAGCATGAAACTACAAGCAATTGTCATTCCAACCATACCTGCACCAACAGTGGGTTTCCGAACCGGAGGGAACTCTCCAAGTTCTTGCGGAAGGCATCGTCCAAGAAGCTAGGTGGAAAATCAAAACAAAATACGGTGGATTGATATGCAAAAATAACAGAAGCCAAATGCTGATATGGCTGATGTGCCAGTGCTACGAGACCCCATTGGATTGATTGACAGAGGGACTAATAACTGACTGACTAAATGACAAATACAGACAGACAGACAGACAAATAGACAGACAGACAGAAAAAAAAACTGATATGCCAGCAAAATCAAAGGGAATTTTTTAAGAACATGCTCCTTGAAGATAAGTACAAA
Organism: Eucidaris tribuloides; assembly: GCA_001188425.1. NCBI lineage: Eukaryota > Metazoa > Echinodermata > Echinoidea > Cidaroida > Cidaridae > Eucidaris > Eucidaris tribuloides. Next base: position 59,396 of record JZLH01S0009082.1, read on the forward strand.
ACAATGTCTGATAACTTACAAGATAAATCAATCATCATCATCATTCCATGGTTCCCGACTACGGGGGAGGGAAAGGGAGGGGATAGGGGAGAGGGGAGTAGGAGAGGGGTGAGGTGAGCGGAGGGGAGGAAGGGGGCGAGGGCGAGGACGATGGGGAGGGAGCTGGAGAGGCGAGGGGAGGGGAGGGAGCGGAGGGGGGAGGAGAGGCGGAGGGAGGGAGGGGACGGGGGAGGGGGAGGGGAGGGGGAAGGCGAGGGGAGGGCGTGGAGGGAAGGGAGGCTGGAGGAGATGGGGAGGGGAGCGAAGAGGGACGGGAGGGAGAGCGGGTCGGAGGGGGAGGACGAGGGAGGAGGGGGGATGCGGAGAGGGGGCAGGGAGGGGAGCGTGGAGGGGAGGGCGGGAGGGGGAGGGAGGGAGGGAGGGGGAGGGAGGAGTGACGGCGGGAGGGCGAGGGGGGCAGGGGGACGGGAGGATCAGATGTCTCTTCCATACCCTTGTCCCTTCATCTTTGCCCTTATCTGTTGCCAACTCCAAATCGACCATCCTTAACTGACCTCCTCGATACAATCCCCCCACCTACCTTTCTTCCTTTCCCTAGCTTCTCAATAGCTTATCTTTAAATCATGATTTCTTCTCTTGATATGCCCATACCACCACAATATGCTTTCGCTAATCTTCTTGTATTTCCTGTTATTTCAACTTCCTCCCATACCGCTTCAATCAGCCTCTCATCTCTTCTCGTTACTCCTCCAACAGCTCTCACACACCATATCTCTGCTGTTTCAAGCTCCTTTACATGCTCTACCTTCACTGCCCAGGTCTCCCCTCCATACATAGCCACCAAGTGGACCATCAACTGGTATACTGGTGCTTCCAATCCTAGTGAGTGTACAATGATAAATCTAACCCTATACCCCCTCCCCAAAAAAGAGAGTATTGGACCGGTATGCTCGAAAGCAGACTAACTTAGTCCCCTGTCTAACTCTGGCATGTTAGTCGTTTGTTCTATGGAACACCACTTCTGATAATATTCTCATTTTGTGTCTCAGTATTGCTCTTTAGTCTAACATCGGAACAAACAACTAACATTGGAATGTTAGTATATGGAACACCACTTCTAACAATATTCATTACATATTTTGTGCCTTAGTATGTAACAAATAACTGAGAACTATGTAATTTTTGTCATGAACTGGATTAGAATTTTCAATTTTACTACATATTTTGTTGTATTTTTTCACTTTATAATACTTCTAATAATTAAACATGAAATGTGTTAACACTTGGCATTCAATAGAACAGGTGACTAACATTCGAGAGTTAGTCAGGGGACTAAATTAGTCCACTTTCGAAAATACCAGCTGATGACTGTATCTAGCTGTGTTGTAGTGAAGGCTGGCCTCAAGGCCAACTTCTAGTGGCTTCAGCCTCGCTCGGTCCGAGTCATCTGTACAAACCCTATGGAAAGGTTATGATTTGTAGTGGCCTCGGTCTCGGAACCTGTGCTCTTGGATACAGTACAACACTGGTATCTAGTCACCTTGTCTTGCTGATCTTCTTCTCCCTGTACTCATTCATGATGAACTCCGTGGCCTGACCCGAGGGGTCGATGATCAGGGGGTAGCGGTTGAACCTCTTCAGCATGATGGCGTTCTCAGTGCAAAGGTCATCGGACGGCAGGGCGTTGGCCTGCCAGCGCAGACGCTCGTCGGCATTGGAGAGGTACTGGGTGGATAAACGTGAAGGAGAATATTCATTGGGAGGGGGGTGCACATATTTGAAATTACAGATTTTTGACACATTCATTTGAGGTTAAGTTTGGTTTATATTGTTCATCATTCCAGATATTTAAAGGTGGGGCTTATCTGATGCATGCGTAAACATTAACACTGTGCAAATACACTGGTGTATAGAAGAAAATACCATTCAAGAACCTTTATGACAGTACAGGAGTTGAAAACTGAGTTTGGTTGGAATTGTAGTGACCATTAGATTTTAAATTGAACGAAAGTATAATAGAGACAAAAAATTTCTAGTTTACTTTCAGACCCTTACAATACATGGTTGTTCATCATGTCTGATATATGAAATTTATTCACAATTTACAAATGTATACTACATGTATTCATGAACATGACAAACTTTCAAACAGATTATTATTTATAGACCAACACATGTATAATGAAATAATACTACTGCACTAAATCGGTTCAGTGAGCTTCATCCCCAAAATGGCTGACAGGTACTGTTTGGTAAATTTTTCAGTTTCTAGGTAATTACTGATCTTTAGGTTCCACAGACATGTCTTTAATAAGTAGCCTAACGGCATGAGTAATGTGTTGTTGTTCTGCTGGAGGGTGCAAGATTCCTTTTTTTTCAAGCAATGTCAAAAAATGTTTTTTTTACAAGTATCTCAGAATCAAAATCAAACACATGAGCACGGAAACGAGCTCTCCGTCGCAACGCCTCACCTCGACTCGGGCGATGTCGGGTCGGAACTTGATGCGGGCCTTCTGGAGGTGCTGGGCCCAGCTGTTGAAGAGGTTCTGCCTCATCTGCTGGTCGAAGTAGCCGGCGTACGCCATGAAGGCCGCCGACAGGAGCACGTCACCCAGGATGGTGGACATCTGCATCTTGAACGACTCGCTGCTGCCCTCCCAACGGTCTCGCTCGATGGACAGACTGCGAAGCAGGGCCGTGCTGCGGTCGACCTGGAGACGAGATAGTGGGAGCAGGCATTATCATTGTTACTGTTAGTACCACTGAAATGAAACCCCATAGATTGTGTATACAACATTCTGAGTGTGGTGTTCTAAATCAAACTGATAATTATCAAGATTATGTTATTTTCTTGCTGCGTTCTGTATGGTCCAGGGTAATGTTTCCACCCATATATATATCTGTGTCAATTAGTTAGTACTTTCAGTTTGACAAGTTTCATCTTGAGGATTCAGTTTTACTATCCTCACTTTATTACTCTGAATATTTTCATCCTCCTTACTTTTATCCACGGCATTTTCATTCTCTTCTTCATTTTTCTTCTGATTTTCATTCTTATCCGCTTCATCCACTTCTATTTCATCCTCCTCTTGATTTTCATCATACCCAACTTTCTCATCACTTTCACCCCCTCATCATCTCATCCTCCTCATTTTCATTCTCATTGTTTTCATCATTTGTATCCTTGTTATCATCTTTATCCTCATCTTCACACCCCTCTATCTCATCCTCATCATTCCATCCTCGTCATTTTCATACTCATTTGTATCCCTATCATTTTCACTCCCCTCTAAGCAATCCTCCTCATTACCGTCATCATTCCATCTCCTTTTCACCCTCACCATTCCATCTTCCTCATTATTTCAACCATTATCTTTTTTATCCTCATCATCTTCACCCTTTATTTCATCCTCGTCCTCATGATCTTCATCATACTTATCCTCTGTATCATCATTCCATCCTTACTATTTTCTATCCTAATTCCATTCTTATCCTTATCATCTTCATTCCTCTCTCTTTCATCCTTGTCATCTTCTTTACTTCTTCTTTAATCCCTCTTATCAATTATCTGCATGGATTCCAGGTATGACTTGATGGCTTAGGGCTGGCTGATCATCTGGGCATACTCCTTGCTTCATTGACTCTCTTCACCTTCCTGAATTGTATCCTCCAAACCCTCCTTATCACTTTTATTATCTTCAAAGTTTTCACCGTTCATCATTTTCAAGCTGATCATCACTTTAATTCCACCATTCATCTTTAACCTCCTCTTTCTTACTTCGCCCTTATCATTCCAAACACATCATTTTCATCCTCCTCAGGTTTTATCCTTCTCTTCATCTCTCACTATTTCATCCTCAGCACTCCCTCATCATTTCATCATCATCATTTTCATCCTCATCTTTGTCCTCTTTCTCTTCATCCCTGTGTCATCCTCCACATCATTTTTCATCCTCTCACAACATTCCTTCTCTTATTCCTCCTCCCCGTCATCCCAGCATACCTTGATCTGCACAGATTCCAGGTCTGACTTGATGGCCTGTGCCTGGCTGATGAGCTGTGCATACTCCTCCTTGTAGTGGGCGATGCTGCGTTCCAGCTGGTTGATCAGCTTGTTCACCTCCTCCTGCTTCTTCTTGTTGCCCTCGGCCTCACCCTCCAGACGGCTCAGCTCGTTGCGCAATGGCTCGACGCGATTCAGCATTTCGGCATACAGGATCTGTAGTAATCAAAGATCAGAGCATAATGAGATGTTAAACATGTAGACGTGATGCACTCATGGAGCGAGAGCCAGCTACTTCTCATTTCACTCCACCAAGCCCAAAAAGATTGACCGCTCAATGTTACTTAGACTTCTTTGTAATTGACACAAAAAAACCCTGTTAGCTGGACCCCACTGGTGACATTTTGTCCCCAGATCCCCCTAAAATGATGACAGAGTGGGTCAAATTTACCCCAATTAGCACATGACCAAATCAGAGCAGCAGATAATATTATACTAGGTGTACATTACCAAAATATATGAAAACTGACATCAACTGGTCAGAAAGGGGTTCTCAGCTTGCCTTAAGTACCCCCATGCCCTCCCTCTCCTACTCAACCCCCTAACACACCCCCATGGTGAGTTAGTTACCCCTGTAGCCTATATGATGAAAAGTTGATCAAGAGGTACAAATGATATGTTCAACTTTAAAGCTTACAGTCTCTCTCTCTTGTTTTTCTAACTTATGGTGCATTTTTGTGGTGTTGGGTCACATATTTTCTTACCTGTGCTATGGCCCACTTGACCATGGGTCCGCAGGCCAAACTTGCCCTGTTCATCTTCTCAAAGTTGTAGTCATTGTTTGTCAGGTACTTCTGCATCTTGCTGCGGATGTCATCGCTATAGATATGAGAAAAATGTGAAACATTTGTAACTCTGCTCATTAAAAAAAGAATCTACACAGCAAATTCAAGTTCAATAATGAACCACAAGATTGTTACTGCCATCAAATATTTTTCATAAGTACCAATATTTTTGTAGGAGAGTTGACTATGGTGGTGATGAAGCTGTTTCTGATGTTTGAAATTATAGGCCCAAAATCTCAATGATTGTTACAGATTGGTACAACACTGGTACATAATGATACTAGTAAAAAAAATACATCTAGCGAGAGTCAAATTACCACCAGTGACTTGTAGTTTATAAATAATTACTACTAAGTAATGGTCATCTTGAACTTACTACCCGGATAAACAGTCCTAAGGCAAGGCGCATACGTTGGCGTATCATTAACCCTATTTTAACTGGGCTATTTCAGACCAGGTTTTTACGTGGGGGGGGGGGGGGGGTCAATTTGACCCCCCTTCAGATCTCGGCCACCGATCACGCGATCGCCGCGAAAATTTGCATGTGCATAGAGCCGGATGTAAACTACACGACTGTACAGTAAATTTTTCAAAAAAATTTTTTTGAAGTAATTAATTATGCTAATAAGTGCATGAAATTATGTTTTCGCCTATAACTCACTTACAATGGCTAGTAGACTATAATTTTTGCGTGAGAAAATATTCATTCTGACATTTCTCACAATTATCTACAAAAAATTTGCTGAATTGGAATTATTTCTTATGTATTTTATTGTTTTGTAAATTTCTTATGTATTTCTTTGTTTTTTCGACCTTTTGTTTTCTATTGTTTTTTTCGATGAAATTTTGTTGGGGCACTTTTGCAATCATAAACAGCATAAATTTATTCATTTCAACCAGTAAAAGCAAAAATAATCATACATTTATGATTTTTGGCTGAAAGCACATTCCATTGATTTGGTACACGAATCACGTTTTTGAGCAATTTTTGGGTTGACATGCATGTAAGAAAGTCGCAGAGCGTCGTAATGGTACATCCGATTTTCGCAGAAAATGGTTCAAAAGATGCGCAAGACTTGAAAGTAAAAAGTCAGCGAGCGACGCAATCAAAAAAATTTTGGCCGCGCGGCATGGTCGCGAAAATATCGCGAGGGAGGTCAAATTGACCCCCCCCCCCACGTTAATATAGGGTTAAAAGGACTCATATACACGTGACTGGTCTGTGTTCATTTTAACTGCCATAATGAGAATGTATATGTGTACCATAAATAAATACATACAACTTAAACTACTACATAAAGTTTTACAGTACGGTTTCGTAAGGACCAAGTTTAGTAGGTCCTCACTCTTCAGAAACTATATGCAGAATGAGTCAATCTCAGTTATTCATTGAAGTGTTCATTTGCTGGAAAAGTTGCATAGTAAGTGTTTTCTTTTGTGTCACCATGTGCTGGCAAGCTCATTTTTTCTATTGAGTGTCAACAAAAGCGGCTTGTGGAATATATAGAACTTTTCCTCGAGACAAAGGTTGCATCTTGCACTTGATGGTGTGTAAGCTCTGGCTTTTCCGATAATCTTCCATTTGAGGCTGTGCTGGACATTGTTGTCTTTAAGCCTCCAAATGTACTCACTGAGTGTGGTGGCGTTCCATTTTGTTTCATTTTGGAAGCTGGAAATGTGGGCACTGTAGCGCGTTTTGTGAGGACGATGTAAGTTTATGCTTTAGAATTGTCTTGCCATGTTACAGTCGCCTGGTACACAATGCTGCTGGTGAGGCAATTATTCTGGAGTGGGCATTGTTGCTTTTTTCTCCATTTGCAGTTAGACTGTGTGCTTTGTTGTCGTTTATTTATTTATAAAGCTCCTGTTCTCAGTCGAGCACTCTACCACTGGATGGTTTTGCCCATACCTGGATATGTGTACCATATGTATCGCGAGACAACTGTCTGTGGACTGACCGACTGCCCATCCGTACGCTGATTCCTCTATTTACAGTGAATCCCCTTCCAATTTTGATTGGTGGGGGATATAGTAACACACATTTTGATAGTAACAGTGAGATAAATCTGAAGAGTACCTAATATTTTCGGTGGAGAAGTTGACGATGGTGCTGATGAAGTTGTCTCGGATGATGATCTGTCGGATGGTCTTCCAGTCGGTGGTGTTCTCTCCCAGCAGCATGCAGATGGATTCCAGGGCCAGCTTGACCAGCAGCGGTGGGTTGGCCATGGACCGGATCTCCACCAGATGCTGCTTCTTGATGCCCTTGACAGCTGTCAATCAAATCACAGACATTGTTTCACATTTGAAAAATTGTAAAACTTTGAAATGTGGGTTGCACGATATATTCAAAAGGATAAATAAATAGCCATGAATACAAAAGGTCTGAAAATTATGCTGTCATTATCAAGATATCCATGGATGAGTATCATCTTGACAATAAATGTCAACTGGATCATTCTAGGTAAATTTTGACATTTGACTTCATTTGCCAGGGTAAAATCAAAGTGAGGGTGAAACCCAATAGGAGAGCAAAAACGTCAAAAAGGTCAAAATTTCTTTAAAAACCCCATGATTTTCCAATTTTTGAAAATTTAGGGGGGCGACCGCCCCCTCTGCCACTCTCTTATACCACTCATGATTTGACTATAGACATATATGTGACCTTCGACCTCTAAATAAAATTGAGGTCGCTGTAAAGCATCTACCATCTAAGTTTGGTTACAAACGGGACAATTGTTGCCAATTTACCAACCCCAGTAGAAACTTGCATATGTTATTAAACATTTGACCTCATTTGACCTGTGACTGCCAAAGTATATGCGCATCCCTGTAAGGCATCTACCATCCAAGTTTGGTTACAAATCGGCAATTGGTCGCAAAGTTATTAAAGTTTCATAAGCATTACAGACAGACAGACAACGGACGGATGCCAGTAAAGATCCCTTAATCTTGCTCTACGTCAGTGACCCGCCAATAAAACATAAAATACCAAAGACGTAAGACATATTTTGCGGGAGTGCAATACCTTGCTGGGCGTCTCTGACAGCCGGCTCCACTTTAGCCAGATCGGACATGACGTCTTTCCTCTTCTCAGCTATCTCTTTGGTCTGCTTGGCCAGTGCTGCTTGGATCTCGTGGCTGGTCACCTTCTTCTGTTCAGCCTCTTGCTGGTCTTTCACCTATCGCAATCAAGAAATATTCAGAAAAACAAAAGAAATTTCAGATTCAGATTCATTATTTTTATTGTCCTCAATGGAAATTCACTCTGTTGGCATTTTATATACATACATTATTTACATAAATTATATTATATACCTCATATATAGATTCCTCTCATCTGATTGGTTAAAAGTAGAGTCAGTAAAATAGCTGGGCCCCCTTTTTTCTAAGAAGATGTCATAATTAACTGTGCCCGGAAAATAATAGGACAGCCTCAACACCGTGTTTATAGATCGCTCGTGTGTGCGCGCCCCCTGTATGATGAGCGTTGATTACAGCGTGTTGTAAAAGAGACTGCCTGTCGGGTCACGCATGTTGAATTTGACCTCTCTTCGCGCAATATTGAAGAAGAGGATATGATTTTGGTAAGTTGATATTACAATTTTATCATGGTTCATTTCAAAATTCAGGCCTATGGCATGCTGTAAATAGTTAGGCCTTGTCAGTTCAGGAAATCTTTTAACCAATCAGATGAGAAGAATCTACATATTTGGTATATAAAACAAATACTGACTGCTTAATATTCGGGGCACAGTTAAAATTATAGGCCCTCGATGATGTCAAAACCATGACTATGCCCGAAGTGAAGCTGAGGGCATAGTCATGGTTTTGACATCACCTTGGGCTTATAATTTTAACCGTGCCCCGAATATTAAGCAGTCAGTATTTGTATACTATACAATACAAATTTAATCTCTATACTTATATACACAAACTTAATAGTAAAGCAGATATTGTTAATTATCATTGTCATTGTTATTGTCATTATTTCAGTTATTATATCGTTACAACATATTATTATATCATATTATTATATTACATCTATTATCGTTTAATGATATGTTAAACTGGTTGAAGAGGTAGAATTTAATGCAGTTCTTTTTATAAGAATAAATAAATAAGCTTAATAGATAAGCAAATAAACAATAAATAATCATAAATAACAAATGAGTCCATAAATAAAAAATAAATAAATTATACCGATGGAAATAAATAAATAAGTGCATAAAATATACAAATAACCAAATTTAAATTTGTCCTTGATAAATCCTTTTGTGGGAGCTGCCAAGCATGAGCTTTGTATACATTAATATATCAATCTAAAAATTTGACCCACTACACATAATGGGGGACTTGTCGCAACGTGCTAAACTAAGCTATGAACATCTGTAGGAGAAGAATTCATCAAACTTTGGGTTGATGGTGAATTTCAATTGCTCAATGTATATATAAAATATGGCTTATCTTTTTCATGGTAAAATATGATAAATCTCAAAATTTCCATGATTTTTTTAAAGACACAATATAACACTGTGGAAGCCCCATTTAAAAAATTGTCAAACTTTGCTATCTGACATATCTGACACAGTTTGAATGGACAAATACACACCCTAGAACACAAAAGTTTAGACAGTTACACTGTTACCAGTAAAATATGTACAGACAAAAATCAGCACATGAATAATTCTCAGCTGAGAAAAATTCTGCCACTCAGCACTCTATGGGGGAGAACAGGAGTGGTTGCTCAATGATTTTCACTATTTAAAAGCACTTAATGATCATTTTGAAGTGCAATTTTTTTCAGGGCTTCATTTTTAGACCTTATCAGAGACACTGGTTGCATAAGGAATTATGAAGCTCAGATTTTTTAAACTGGTAGCATTGTTATATGATGCCTTGAAGGGATGACCTTCGTAGTTTTTATTCTCTTAACCCTTTTGACTACGAGATTCCGTAAATCCCTATTCGCTGCCATAGTCATGACGTCACTCCGAGGTCAACCAGCCGCAACCATGGTAACTGGTTAACGCGATGCACGAGCGCGGTATGAACACTAAACCAGC
>JZLH01S0009082.1:69493-82215 GCA_001188425.1 Eucidaris tribuloides
GTCAAGGAAGTAAGCGTGACCCGAGGTCAAGTTACGTCACACTTTGGCAGCGAATAGACTTTGTACAGGGCCCATCCGGTTCCCGTAAGCAACGGGTGAAGGTTAAGTAGGTCACAAATGTCTAAACTCCCCCTCACCATCTGTTTGAGCTTGGCGTTGGCGGCGGCGTTCTTGGCCTCCAGCTCCTGGCTCTTGAGGGCCAGGCTCTTCTGGAGCTCCTCCACCTGCTCCACCGTCTCCTTGATCTTCTGCAGCCCCACGTTGAGATGAAGCTGCTGCTCCTCCAGGTCCGACCGCTTCTCGTTGTACAGCTTCACCTGTCACACAAAGAGTGGGATGTGGTCAATTAATGGTGGAACCTGTCAGGGAAACCCGCGACCCACGTATTTTGCTGAATATTAAATACATCGCACCTTAATAAATCACACTATTTTCATGACATTGTGTAGTCTCATGATGTGATAGCCATTATAAGCACCCCTCTTTTCTGTAGCCCAACCCCCATTTTCCCCACCCCCTCTTCCCCCATCCCAGCCCCAGCAAGACTCCCCCATCCCATCCCCAGAGAGATTCCCCCATCCAAGCCCCTAGGAGACAAGATTCGTATGGAGTGATTGTCTAGTGGTGTGGTGTGATGGCCATGACACGCCTCCCTCTCTCCAGCAGCCCCACCCCCTTTTCCCCTATCCCAGCCCCTAGGAGACAAACTTCTTACGGAGTGATTAATAAAATCCATATAGTGCCATGGTGTGATGGCCATGACACACCCCTCTTTCTTCAGCAGCCCCACACCCTCTTTCCCCATTCCAGCTCCTGACCCTAGGAGACAAGCTTCTTACGTAGTGATTGATAAAGTCCAGATAGTGGCGTAGTGTGATAGCCATGACACGCTCCCCTCTCCTCAGCAACCCCACCCCCTCTTCCCCCTTTTCAGCTCCTGACCCAAAGAGACAAACTTCTTACGTAGTGATTGATGAAATCCAGGTAGTGCCTTGGCGTGATGGCCATGACACGCCCCCCTCTCTTCTGCAGCCTCTGATTGGCCTGGTGCAGGGTGGAGTGGACGAAGACGAGGGCGTTGACGATGGCGTCGCGATGGGTCGGATGCTGTGGGATGCCCTCGTAGGCTGCGGGCAGGTAGTCTGGTGGTACATACTGTATGAAAAATGCACAAAGACCCATGCAGATTAATGTCCACTCCTTTTTCACCTCACGAGAACGTCATGGTGACTTTATATTCCATTTTCCAGACGATTCAGTACAGAACCTCATGCATTTTTTTTCTTTTGAGGTAACTGATGTTTGTTCAGTTGATCTACCATTTACTGGTCAGCACTGGTCAAATCAATTGAAACAACTTGAAAATAATCTTGCTTCACATTAATTAACCTGTTGGAGACTACGAACGAGAGACCTGGAAGAATGCATGTTATATTGAAATAAAATTGTCTCCACCGGGTTTAATTTTAGGACGTTGAGCCTTTTCACAGTGCCACATTGAGGCACTTTTAAAGTGTAGTATCAGATACAAACAGCTTTAACTTTTTCCCCAAACCATATAGAGAAAAGTGGTGTCTAAATAAAAAGTTGTAAATAAAACTTTATCCTCTCTAACCACGTAATTTCCATTGTATTATGAATATTTTTATTTCATTTATTTCAAATCAATATATTATACTATATATCATAATATTAATTTAATTACATCAAAATACGTTTTCACAACAGAAACACAAAGCATTCTGTAAATATCGTGTGGCAAATAATATCTACGTCCGCTTTCATCACAAGCCTGTGGAAAACGATACTTCTGTGATGCGACAAAGACGTCTTTTCTTTTCTTTTTCTTGCTTTTCAACTTACATCAGACTTGTCCAAGTCCACCTTGCTGGTGAATTCCCTTCCGACCTGAGAGAGGGCGTGGGTGGACCAGTCCCCAAACCAGTTCAGCACACATCTGAAATGAAGGAAAAAAAATGATAATAATTGCAGTGGATTTCAACTTAAATTAAAGGAAGTGATCCTTGAAGTAATAGGGTAATATTGCGGAGCATCAATATAAACAAATGTCAAATTTGATATCTGAGCTACATAGTAGTGTTTAAATGGACAAATAAACACCCTAGAATACAAAAGTTTGGAAATTTATGCTACCACTGGCAAGATATGCATGAATAAACCATTTCCACTCTGGTAGAGGATAAAATAACACACAGTAAGTCTATGGGAACAAATGGGCAGGTGAATCTGGTCAACTTGAGTGCTTATAGATTTTCACCGTTTTAAAGCACTAAATCATCATTTTGAAATACAAATACAATTTTTCCAGGGCTTCATATTTAGACCTTATCAAAGACACTTAGAGTATAGAGGATTATGCAGCTCACATTTTTTTTTAAACTGTGGTCATTGTTAGCCTGTGGCTTGAATATCACTCCTGCTCCCTGTGAGGATTAATATTTAGTGATCTCCTTATTTAGAGTGGAAATCCATGCCAGCTGATCAACAGGCACACCAATTTTAAATGGAATAGTGGATAAATTCACCGTTTTGAAAATGACTTCAAGCACTTTGAGAGTAAAATTTGACTCTTACACAAGTTAAACTATTCAGTTTCTTGAAGATTGTCCATGACTTGCACATCCCGAAATGAACTGATCAACCAAATAAGCTAAAATGCTTTATAACGTAAAATTTTACATAAATCTTCTTGGTCCCTCCCACTGCAGTGCATGCATTAATCCCATTAGGGTTTCATAATTGATGGTATTTTTGGCCATATCGTGCCTCTGGTGATATTTTGAAATAATCATGAAATCATTATCCTGTATTCAACTTTTTTTCGCATCAAGTAATGTTGATATTACCAAAATATCACCCAGCACTATTTCACTCTTTTACATTAAGAAAGACAGTGAGGGGAGGGGAGATAGTAGTGCAGTGTGGTGGTGGATCGCTCCTGTACCTGTTAAAGAGGGCAGGGGAGGTGGCAGCTCGGTCCTTGAGCCCCTCCGACGACGGATTCATGGTGAAGACCACATGGAGGTTGCGGATGACCTGGGCCGTGAACCACTTGTACAGCTCCTCGCTGGAGTCCAGCATGGACCCCATGCGCTGTGCCCCCTCCTTGCACTGGGTCATCAGGGTGGTGTACTCGTCACCTTCAAACAGGCCTGGTACCTGGAGAGGGGAGTGGGGGTGGGAGGAGGGGGAGATTATAAACATCAGAGTAATATATATGATTTTGTCAGTAATACAAATTCAAATTGTTCTCCTCAAACATAAAGTTAACAAATCAACAGTAATTGTCATAAAGTTTAAACCAACCTTATGGCAGGCATCTCGTTGACATTCCTAAAAAAAGAACATTGTCTAAAAACACTGGTGTATAGAACAAAATACCATCTAAGAACCATTAGCAAAGTATAGAGGCTAGAAACTCAGTGTTACTGTAATTATTGTGACCATTAGATTTTGATTTGACTTATTGTTTCCTGGAGAAAGAATTCCTAGCACAGAACATACACAACATCAATTTGGTTTTTTGCACATTTTTTCAATTTTTAGGAAATTACTGATCTTCAGATTTCGCATATATGTCATTGATAAATAGCCTAAGGCATGAATGATTTTTTGCTATGCTATAGGAGGGTTGCAAATGAGATTCCCTGCCCTTAAAGTTAACAGATCTACAAATATCACAAATTTTAAACAAAGTACACAGTGGAAACTGAAAACGAACCTTAATTTCCATGTTCACATAAATGCAGCCCATTCGACATTTGCTGAACGACAATTGCAATACACTTCACATCACAAAAAGTCTTCTAATGCTGGAAGATATGTAGTTTTACAGCTTGAATAGCAGCTCCTTGTTCTTCAATTAAACATACAATATCTCTTACCTCTCCATTAGCCAGCAGTGTATTCATTCGCTCCAGGAAGCTGGAATCCAGCACGTTAGACTCATCCATGATGAAGCAGATCTTTTCATCCTTGCATCCGGCTCGGCGAAGCACGACACGTAGATCCTCATCAAAGTCGGATGCCAGGTACTTGTTATGCACCTATCGGAGAGATAGGATTGATACTGATCAAAATAAATGAATGTCATCTTGTCACCATCATCACCATCGTTGTCAATACCAACATCATTGTCATCATCATCATCATCAATACTAACATCATTGTCATCATCATCATCAATACCAACATCATTGTCAACATCATCATCATCAACATTATTGTCATCATCATCATCAATACCAACATCATTGTCAACATCATCATCAACATCATTGTCATCATCATCAATACCAACATCATTGTCATCATCATCATCATCATAATCATTATTATCATCATCATCGCCACCACCATCATCAATACCAACATCATTGTCATCATCATCATCAGTACCAACATCATTGTCATCATCATCATCAATACCAACATTATTGTCATCATCATTATCAAAACCAACATCATTGTCATCATTATCATCATCAATACCAACATCATTGTCATCATCATCATCATTATTATCATCATCATCGCCACCACCAATACCAAACCCACCATCAATTTCATATCACCTCCATCATCAGCATCGACATTGTGGACATCATCATCATGACCAAAACCACCCCCAGCATTATCATACCATCATTTACTTATTACCACCACAAACACCACCACCATCATCATCATTATAATCATTATCATTATCATCGAAACCCTTTCCATACAATTCAGGCAATGTTATCACCATCATCATCATCATCACAACCACCAATACCACCCCCACCGTCAATTTCAAATCAGCACCACCATCACCATCATCATGGTCATCATCATCATGACCAATACCACCCCAACCATGATTACAACATCAATTTCATATCATCCCACCATCTTCATCATCATCATTGATTATCACAGTCATCATCACCATTACCATTATCTAACTCCTGCCATATAATTCAGGCTGGATGAGCTAATCCCATTTTGGTCAAGTCTCATTCACCTACACCTTTAAATACGTACATTTTTTTACCCCAACACCATGAGACTAGATATAAGACAGTATCAGCCATTGATCACTCTCTAACATGACTTGTGACATAGATACTAGGGCTGAGTCATTCCGTTTAATCAAATTTCCGTGTACACAGTGCTTGTTGACAGGCGTTTACAGTTTGCAAATTGCCAACTTGACGATTTTGTCCAGTTGGCAATTCGACACTAAAAAGAAATGTTTGGAGTTTGTTTTTTAGTGTAAGACTGTTTTTTAGTGTAAGACTTTTTTAGTGCTAACATTAAGTTCCATATGATGTTAAAAAGAAATGTCGGGAGTTTGTTTTTTAGTGTCGGACATTATTAGCGCTAATACTAAGTTCCGTATGACGCTAAAAAGAAATGTTTGGAGTTTGATTTCAAATAGAAAGAAGGGTAAAAATTGTGTACACTTACACAAAAATTCATACACGTTTATACCCTCTGATGGGAGTGTAAACGGTAAACGACCATCATGACTCAGCCCTGATTGATACCATATTCACACTTGAAAACGAGACTGCTGAATGTCCTCTCACCTTGACTTGAACAATGCTGAGACCATTCATCCAGGCCACGAAGCGAGACAGGGTCGTCTTGCCGGCACCACTGACTCCTATCAGCAACAGATGACCCTGGAGATGGGAACAGTGTAACAAAAAATTAGAATAACGAAAACCTCATCACCAGAGCTGCCAACCTCATTGGACCGAAAATCCTATTATTTTCTCCCAAAAATCCTATTTTCACGTCAAAAATCCTATTTTTGCTTTTGCCATGTACATTAAGCCACGCGTTCATCATGCACGTTTCCACGAGACTAGCAAACATAGTTACACTAACACCAGTCAGTTTACTGTTGTGCAAATTTCAGCAATAAAGTCACATGCTCTGAACTCAGCTTCGAGTCAATGTTGAGATTTCATTACCCTACATCAATCACTGTATGTGGGACTAAGACTTTTTGGGCTTAACAACAGCATAATACATCATCGCCATTAGCGCCATACCTTTAAAGTTTTAAGGCCTTTGTTCTTATTATTGATAGATGACTTCGTTGTTGCAAACAAGTAGTGAAAGGAGTCACATTTCTTCATGTTTGTGAAGCTTCTGACGATCGCTGCGTAAGGTAATGTCCGGCATGAACTCCCCCGTGGCCGCCTGTGGCTCGTGGCCCGTTGAGAAGTCTGCTGAGTGCTGTACATCGCGTGCACTGGTAAAGTTGTCCTTCTTGCTCAGCCTCAGGTCGTAAAATGACCATCATTATAATTCGCAAAGATGTTTTAAATGTTTGTTTGATCAAACTTGAACTCCAGATTTCAAAGCCATGATGGTGCAAAAAAATACGAAAGTCCGAATATCGAGTCACAGTCCGACTTCACTTCCAGTAAGTACATGTAACACACGTGAATTTGTCGCACTGCACGCGCGTCGCACTTGCATATACAGTGATTGCGTGCGTGCGCTCTAGTGCACTGCATGTACCACAGTACGGCCACGGCGGGTTCAGGTATCGTTCAATCAGTGATCCAAATGTGTGTGCACTCTGATCTATAGAAGCTCAATGGCTTGGTGGCGCACGCATTGAATTGAGATCATACACTAATTGCCAGAGTCACACAAAATATACAGATTAACACACACATAATCGAAAGTCAGAAAAATCATATTTTATTGAGGAAAATCGTACTGTCGTATTCTTATTGAAAAATCGTACGAAATACGATAAAATCGTACTACTTGGCAGCTCTGCATCACAAATGCATATCTGTCAACCTTTTGAAATGAAAAATCTTACTGATACAGATCAAAAATCTTATTCTTATGTAAACTGAAGGCAAAAGTCTTACTGTCTCACATAACTGTACAAGTCACAAAGTAAATGTGTACTGTCCACTTTTCAATCTTATTTTTGTATCAGAACATCTTATTTTGTGGACTTGGATGATAAAAAATCTTACTAAATCAAATAAATCTTACTAATTGGTGGGTATGCAAATGGTTTCAAAATCAGCTTCACCAATACCACCCCCACCACCATCAGCATGCTCATTACCATCATCATCATCAGCATCATTACCACCAATATCGCTCGTGATAAAAAACATTTATCATATCTGGATTTTAGTTGCTGGTTGCCATGCTCCTGGGTCTCATTGCATAATACCTTAACCATATTTTTTTAATCAAATCAGGAAACTACTAACAGTTATCTACTTTTATAATATATTTAACACCCTTGTATACCAGAGATTTTTTTTTCTTGGAAAAGGTTCAGTTTTATGAAACAGGGCCCTGATCTTTAAATGTAGTTTCCTAAAAGAAGGCAACTTTGCTGCAAACGGTCAAACTAGAGATACAGAGATTCGTTTTCACGGTTACACATATGGACACAAGTGGTCTACATTATGTTTCCAAAGGAAGCTGTGTTTGATTTCATCACACCTAGAAATTTACAAGCAGCACAAATCATTGTTCAGACGTGTAATCACTGTGTAAAGTCTCAGAATAAATATGCTGATAAACTGTAACAAATATGTGTGTCTGTACAATCGATATGGCAAATGGTAACAGTACCTGTGGCTGTCTGAAGATTCTGTCGATACGCAACACGTGGTCCAGAACCTCATTGAACAAAACCAGGGGAACATCCAATTCCTCTTCATAGAACACCTGGGAGACAAAAATGACAATAATAGAAAAAATTAATCACGAAAACAAATTTGAAAAGGAATATCCCAATCAACAGACATTTACCAATCTATTAGTCATAACTATCAATATTGTTTGGATACCTTATAATGTCAAAGCCGTTTCCATAAAATAGATTTCTTTTCTTTACATGTTTACTTTCTATGTCAGTTGTCAGATGACCTTCCTAAAAACCAATCTCTTTAATGTGCCATTTAAATTTCACAAAATTTCTATTTCATTCCTCACAATGATGGTGAATTTAATTAACAAAATGAGTGTGCAAATGCAATGGTGACAGCAGTTAAAAGTTAACAGCGTGTTGCTGAAGTGACAGAATTTTCAATGAGGGTTTTATGTAATCTTATTGCTAGAAAGCCATATTTTGTTTCATCCAAATCTCACAGTTCAAATCTAAAAAGATAATGCCACTGCCATTGGATAAAAAGACAGCTTTCCCATTACACAGCCAGGCTATTTGGTTCTCCTGAACATCAATTTTACGATATGAAATTTTGCCACTTTAGCATGAATACAATACAAATAGTTCTTATACAGTGCATTTTCAATTATTAGAATTGATCAATGCACTTGATGAGAACAAAATTTTTAAAACTCCATTCTGAATGCATATTTCAAAGCTGATGAACGCAGCTTCTTCGGCAATTT
The DNA here is from genome assembly GCA_001188425.1 of Eucidaris tribuloides. Lineage (NCBI taxonomy): Eukaryota > Metazoa > Echinodermata > Echinoidea > Cidaroida > Cidaridae > Eucidaris > Eucidaris tribuloides. The sequence goes on from JZLH01S0009082.1 coordinate 77,909, forward strand.
ATTCTAGATAAGCTGCGCTCACCAGTTTTGTGTTAGCACATTGTAAATGGACTGCTGTTGTGTCTGCAACTGAACTAATTGGTAGTTTCATACCTGGCTGGGGGGGGGGGGTGGGTGGGGGTGAAACTTTTATTTGGTTTGGACAAGGGTGCACAGGTCCAGGCTCAAAACTCATACCTATTCCTAAGGGTCATTTTGTAAGAAAAGGGTACCCATGCCTAAGGATTTTTCTTCAAATACAGACCAAAGTCAAAGGGTTTTGAACAAAATTGTGTTCAAAATATGCTATAATATGCAAAAATTCGGACCCATATTTACAATTTTTTTTTGGTCTGAAAAGCAGACCCATGTTGGAGGTTTTCTTGTAAAAAAGTGACCCATGCACATGCCTGTATGCCAAATATACACGCATCCCCCCCCCCCCTCGGGCCAGTTTTGATAGTAAAAAGCCCTTCCATCTTCCATTGTACATCCTTGCCCCTTCCCCCTTCCTGACCTTGAGTCTGGCCTTGACATAGTCCCTCAACTCTTCCTGGTCCACGGGGATGTAGTCCTTGGACAGCCAGTTGCTGAACAGGATCGGTCTACCGAGGGCCTCCTTCTTGTTGATGTTCGGGAAGTGCTTCATGGCGATGGCGTCCACGTTCTCGTCCGTCCACAGGCGTTCTTCGTCCTCCACGAGCCTGTGATGATAAACAAAAAAATTGGGGAGTGGAAACCAAAATTACAGGGATAACAAAGTAGATGCAAAAGTCACAGTACTCTCAATGATAAGTTGTTGTTGGTTTTTATGGTGCATGTCAATCAATGTATGTCCACTTATTTAAGCTACGACGGGCTCACATGTCTACGTCACCTTTACAGCTATTCCGTACAAATGTCACACAATTCACGAATGTTTTATGTCACACAAGTCACAATCCAGGATATAGATCAAAACTGAAAAAAAAAATGAAGCTGATTGCTTTACGTGATCACGTAAAGAAATCATCTATACCCTGGCTTGTGACTCGTGACATACAGCTTGCGTGACTCATGTGACACGAACTGGCTGTTTACCAGATATCTTGCAAGAGCTCATTGTAGTGCCATAAGTACAAATACAACAAACATGCCAATAACATGAGGTTTGATTAGCTAACAGACATAAGTATATGTCTATAACTATGGACTAAGACAATTTCATCACACAGGTGAAACTCTTTGGTGAAGCTGTCATTGCTGTAATGTGTGCAGGTAGAGAGAATTGATACGCCATCATTAAATACACAGCCAAAAAATGCAAAAATTTATATTTGCTGTATACATGTATGACAGAAATTTCAAGAAAATATATTTTATCAGGGAGAACACGTAATTGTGTATTCGTGTGAAAAACATAACAAATACGGAAAAAACAGAATGGTTGGCATCTGTGAAAACATGACTATCAATAATGGAATACTTTGAGGATTAATCGCACCTGTCTTGGAAGAGTCTGAGAGCCTCGTGGGCCCAGATGCGGACCAACCCTTCCACCGAGAGGGACTCCAGAGGGCGCAAGGCTTCCACGATACCGCGCACCCAGCGGGTCATCTCACGAGGACTGTAGATGTAGTGGGGTTGCATATCTTGGGTGAAGCGTTCCTGTCACGATATCAATAATAACAACAATAATAGTTTCAATTTATACAGTGCTATAGAAATACATCAACTCTTAAGTGTTTCACAATATTGTTACCCCGGTCATTAGATGCTTGTAAGTCTATCATATTAAACACCTGTCCACTCCTAAAGGAGATAAGTCGAGACTTGGCAGCCATAATAAATATTGGATAAATAATAATCAATAAGAGCCATTTTCGTATTTCTGCTGTTAAAACACAAAATAGTAAAACAATATTTCTTGGAAAAAGTAGACAGGCCATAACATGTCTATTGATTGTTCTCATGAATTGTACTTTTATTACCAGTCTTATCAAATTTTGTATATAAATTTAAGTATGACTAAATCAGTGGAATGAAACATTCTTTAAATCAGTTTTACATGGATGTATCCAATCATCACAATATATGTGGAGGATCATGGGGTTAGATGAATTCTACTGAAATACTTGATGAAATTGTATGAAAAAATGCTGAAAATGACTGACAATAGATGAATTTGACTTGTAAAAGATGTAATTCACTTGAACATTTGTGCAGTGCAGTCATCTTGGGACAAACCTGATGCCGACAATGACAAATTTAAATGAGAAAAGTGTGATAATGCATGTGAAAATATATTCAATTGAAATCTAATACAATCGTATGAAAAATGTTGAAAATGACTGACAACAGACCAATTTGATTTGTACATCACTAGACTGACTCAAACGTTTGCACACTCCAGTTGTCTTGAAACAAAATTAATGCCGACAATGTCAAACTTGAAGAAGGAAAAGGTGTGAAAACCTAATAAGCAGCAAGTCAAAAACAAAGTGCTCCCTCGGGAGGCCTACCTGGGAGATCATGTAGAACTCCACCATGGCGTTAGTCAGCGGCTCGGCATAGGTCCTGAGGCTGGGGATGAGACGCAGCATGGCCCTGTTGAAGGTACCGTAGATCTGGGTCAGGGAGGCCTGACCGGGGTAGTCCACGTACACCACAGGAACATGACGCAGGAACCTAAAAATAAATCAGTGATTGATTTTATACATGTGTGGAGATTCCAGTCACAGACTCTTGTCAAATACTAAGTTCAGATCACTATAAAAAACTCCATGTTTAAATGAAAAAAAAAATAGTATTTGCAAAATAGTGAAATGACACTGAGAAAACAATACAATCTTACCTAGTGGACAAGGGGATGGGCTGTCTAAACACACCCCCACCCCCTTCAAAGAAAGAATTATTTTACAATGACTCAGTCCATTGTAAATTTCATCAAAACGAATATCAGACTCTTATTCTGTGAAAGAGTAAAAATTTCAGTAAATTTCTCTTAATTCTCACCATCAAAATAACTTTGCAATGACCTGAAATGAGTTTCTAAGTCTATTTCTTTTTCTCAAAAATCTCTATGCTCAACTGCAATTATCCCCTCCCTCCACCCCACCCCCAACTCCTTAGAACAGATTTACTCCACTGCTGATGATGACCAGTATTGTATCCGAGACCACAGGCTTGAGACAAACGCCTCCCCAAAATCCAACATTTCCATACTTTGAAGAGGACTCGGACCAAGACCGAGACCAAGGCCAGCCTCAGATGCAACACTGATGATGATAATCGTCCGTTTACCTGTGTGACAGGGGCTTACGGCCGGGGTCCGTCGGAGGGTTGCAGGCACCGACAAACTGGATGCGTTCGAACCGGACCCAGACCTGGTCCGAGGTGCGGTAGAATCCCCCGTGCTCAAGCATCTGGCGCAGGAAGGAGATGACCCTCTGGGTGCCTGATGATAAAATGAAAGGATTCACACCACATGACAGTTGTTGTTTGGTTGAATGGCTTCCTGTCATGTTTCAACTATTCTCACTAATTTATGTGTGTGGGTTTTTTTTACCAAAACAAATTGACAAGAAAGCTAGGGAAATTTACTGATTTAAATTTAAATCTTAGCCAACATTCATTGGCTCTTAAAGACTGTGCTCATGATTTGCATGGGTTCAATCAGGGACATCTATTAACCGGCAGTAGAGTCTGGACTTACCGTATTTGTCCATGTCAGGAAGGTTGATCTCGTCACAGAATACCACCAGCCACTTGCCCAGCTGGATGGGGGAGAGTACCACCCCGTTGGGGGTGCGGCGGTACTCGCAGTAGTGGTCAAAGGTCTTCAGCATCAACTCTGGGGTGGTAGCACTGGAGAAATTCAGGCCAACAACCTAATAGCAATATGAGAGATAAGAACGAAGGCAATTCGGTTAGAAAAACAATCGTTTGACAATTTAAACGCTTCCAATCTGCACGTCTGTTGGAAATGCAGTGTCACCACGATACTCTCTGATCTTCAATGGGAATGACGGGAAAACCCCGATTAATCACTGTTTTCAATGCTAGAGCTGTGCACAAAGAGCACACGTTTCTTCGCCAAAGTTACCACTTCTCTCTCCCCATCCAACTAATAACCTTTACAATCAAGTTTGAAAATGTCAACTAAGTGGCTGTTTTGACGTCACCCAGACAAGGCCATTTTGATTTCATGAAAATTTTGACCTCGGGTGAACATTTGAAGGTCAAAGGTCCAGGCCATGTGAGATGCACCACTCCATTAGATACACAGTCAGTCAGCAGTGCATCAAAAATCCCTTCCTTTTATGAAGGGCGTATTCATGGGTAAACGT
>JZLH01S0009082.1:83935-106877 GCA_001188425.1 Eucidaris tribuloides
CCTGTCCCTTCACCCCCCATTTGGATAAATTAGAAATATGACATGGCATCCTATAAAAGTAGGAACAACGAGGACGCTGTCACTGAAAACTATTGTTACGCAGAATGACACCCCCCACCCCAATAAACCTCCAAAGCAAGTTTGAATAAAATCAGACAAGAAATGTGGCCGATAGATCACATACAAGTAATGTGACATGGCACCCAAGTCGGGACACTGAGGGCGCCATCACCGAACACTAATGTGGCCTACATGTAGAATGACCACCCATACACCTATACAGCAATTTTGAATAAAATCCTTGGAGTAACAAGTAATTGAAAAAATAAGCATTTTTGCAAAATCAGACCTATCAGGTTGGCCTTTGACCCTGTAAAAGGCAGAACATTGGGGGCAGCATCACCAAAAGTTATAGGTGTCTAGAGTTGACTATGATACACTTACACACCAAATTTGAAAAAAATCCGTTGATAAATGCGGCCAGTGTCATGCACTCAAGCAGACTCTGAAAAATGTACCTTTTTGTGTACATAGATGAACCAAGCGAGGGTGCCACCACCAAAAACAATAGGTGTCTTCGCTTTACCATAATACACCTTCATATCCAATTTGAAAGGATTTGAGAAGAACTGCAGCCAGTAGAGCGCTCACAAGAAAATCTCTGCGGCGGACGCGGCGCGATGAGGCCAAATCCATCGTATCCCCAGAACTTTGTTTGGGGGATACAATGATACGATACGTTACATGATACGATACAATGCAAAATACCCCCCCCCCAAAAAAAAATAAAATACACACACAAATTCCAGTGTAAACTAAACCATACCTCCATGTCTGGCAGGGCTCTGAGGGCGCTAAACAGCGTCATGGTCTTGCCGCTGCCAGGAGGCCCACACAGCACCAGGGGTCTGTGTTCGGCCAGCCAGGTGTAGAGCAGGGCCTCATGGCGCACCGTGTCCAGGGTCGGAACCACCACGTCGGGGGCTGCCACCTTGTGGGTCTCGACCTCAATCTGGGGCACCTTGGACTGCCACGGCACCCACTCACCGGTGATGGAGACCTGAAATAACAAATTGGGAACACTTGAAAATGCCTCAAGCAGAAAATGAGTTCAGATATACAGTGTATACACTACCTTGCGTGTAAATCTTGGCGAGAAGGATTTGTCTTGAATTTATTCCCATATTGAATTGAAATCGTGCCCGGATAGATATTAATCCTACAAAAAGTTACACAACAAATTTGCCTGTCATCATGGATACTGATGATAGTTCTTATGAAATAAGTCACTATTTAACCTCAAAATTTTCACAGCATAATCCTTGCATAGTTTACTTGATTCTTGAATAGTTTTACACCAGGTTGAGGACTACCTCCAATCATGTTATTTACCTTTAAAATCAAAGGCCAGTGACATGATTGGGAGAAGTAAAAAATGCCTCAAGAACCAAATGAGTTGAAACATTAACATTATACCAATATATACACTCTGGCTAGATTGTATATTCAGACTGGAAGGATTTGTCTTCAATTTGTTTTCTTTGAGGAATATTAAGCATTGATTTACCAGTCATGAATTAATTCCTGCCCTGATAAAAATTGATCCCAAAGAAAACTACACAACAAATTTCGTTGTCACAGCACGTTCTGATAATAATTGTAGACCGAAACGAAAATGTTTGACTGTGAAGTTTTCACAGCAGAAACTTCAAACAGTATACTTGATTCTGGGAGCATTGTGTCAGAAATTGAGGACTACTCCCAATCTTTCCACTTCTCTTTATGAACACTATTTTACTATGTAGAACGACATACAATATATGGGACAAATGTTAACTAAATAACTCTAGGAGTTTGTTACGACCATTTTCAATTTTGAATAAAACTAGAAATTTGGTGTGTCCATAGGACACGGATGCCCCCGCTTAATGCGATCAGTAAGCATTTCTTATTGAGTAATCATGGGGAGAGCAATCTGCATGAGCTGTGACCTTTGACCTTTGACCTGCAGACTCCGAATTCACACTCGACCTGTACTTTAGTATGATCTACCTACACACCAAAATTTTTTTAAATCCGTCAAATATTTTTCAAGTCATTGTGCGGAAACCAATTCGCCTATATAATAAGCTGTGACCTTTGACCTTTGAACTGCAGACTTCGAATTCGAACTCGACCTGTATTTTAGTATGATCTACCTACACACCAAAAATTTTTAAAATCCGTCAAATATTTTTCAAGTTATTGTGCGGAAACCAATTCACATATATAATGAGCTGTGACCTTTGACCTTTGACCTACGGTACGGACTCCGAATTCGAACTTGAGCTGTATTTTAGTATGATCTACCTACACACCAAAAAAAAATTAAATCCGTCAATTATTTTTCAAGTTATCGTGCGGAAACCAATTAGGGGGACGGACGGACGGACAGGTGCAACGCTTAATGCCCCCTCAAGACTTAGTCGGCGGGGGCATAAAAAAAAACATGTTTTGACAGGTACTCACATGCATTACCTCAATCATAAATGATATGTAACAGACACAAACCATTTTTTTTTTAAGTGTTGCACACAGCAAGTCTATGGGTGCTGCTGATTTATGTAGAATGCACACAGGCACTTCCATGCATGCACACCCGTAAATAGCGCGAGAATTGTTCACACCGGTTACCAGGAACATTGTGTGATAGCAGCAAATATTGTGAGTACGTGCCCATGAGATATGCATGGAAAATTATTACTTTCAATAACAAAAGCATACCTGCCAACACTGAAAGCCAAGACAAAGGAATTAAGAATATGAGCATTCCTGAACATTCTATTACTACAAATTTGTACAAAATAAAGGAACAAATGGGTTCAAAAAGCTCTTTTCTCTTCCCCCAAATAGGAATATTCCTATTTAATAGGAACAGTTGGCAGGTATGCAAAAGATAACCCTTCCAGGTAAGTATGCTTTCTCTGTAAAAATTCTAATCTCACTGATGCAAGTCTTTTATAAATTATGCATTTAGCAAGCTCAAATGTTCCTGTGTCAAATATCATTATTTCAGGTCAATTTAGTGCATTTCAAGGTCAGAATCAAGAATAACAACATTGATTGCATTTTTGCACCATCAGTAGCTCTCTGAAATAATAAGTGGGTGAGCCATTGCGCCATCAGCACGGACAATGTCATGGTATAGTGTCGAAGTTGCAGAGTTCTACATCTCCCAAACAAGTTTTTGATAAAGGGGGCGTGGCGTACCTCAAAGTCGATGATGGGCATGGTCTGCTGTGCCGGGAGGGGGATGGTGGTGATGCCACGGATAAAATCACCGAATTCGGAGCGAGCCTTGATCTTGCTGTCACCGGTGAAGGACCACAGCAGGGAGTGGACCAGGTATCGGGACACATACTTCTCCAGCTGGTCTTGCTGCAGGGGTAGAGAAGTCAAAAAGAATACTCGACATTGGATTGTGGTTTCTTGACAGAGTTGTTTGGGTCAGCCCTGTCACTTTAAAGGCATCATTTAATAATGTTGTCTAGTCTACAAAGTCTGAGCTACTTGATTCTAAATGCGACTAGTAACTCTGAGAAGGTCAAAACATGACGGTGAAAAAAATAGGCAGTTCAAGTATTTAGACTGAGTATTTTAAATATATTAATTATTTTGAAAAAGTAAAAATCATTGGGAGACCATTCCAGTTTTCCCCCATAGATCTTTGTTATGGAATTTTTGTACCCATGACATTAATTCATATACCAATATTTATTTTACATATTTTGTATGTGACAGCATAACTGTCTACAGTTTTGTGTATTAGAGTGTTTATTTGAGCATTCAAACAATATCAAATAGGTCAGATATGAAAGTTTGACAATTTTTTTAAAATGGGGCTTCTACATTGCTAAACATTGCCTTCAGCCCATTCGGGACGATGGCTTTCACAGAAAACCCAGTACTTCACAAACTCAGAGACCATGGACTTTCAGAAAAGCACACAGAATGATAAACTTTTCTGTCAAACTTATGATAAATGTTACGCATACATTTACTACAAAAACCTCTGTCCAATAGAGTACATGTTTTTTTTATCAGTATGAATGAGGAAAATAAATACATGTATGATGTGAAGTCATTTTTCGAGCATCTTTTGATTTATAAGTTGACATTTCCTTCATGGTCAACGAAGGGAAAAATCGCATAGAAAAATGCTGTCATAGGGGTTCACGGCAGGACATCACTTTTGAATGCCTAAAAATTAACATTGTGTAAAAACACCTGTATATAGTAGAAAATACCATCTAAGAACATTCAGCAAAACATAGGAGCTAGCAATTCAGTTTTAGTGGAATTACAGTGACCTAATTAGACTTTGATTTGAATCATTGTCTCCTAAAGACAAAAATTCCTAGCACAGAACATATACTATACAGCAATTGCTGTTGTTTTTTATGCATTTGTCAAGTTATAGGTAATTACTGATCTTCAGATTTCACAGACATGTCCTTCATAAAAAAAATCTAAGGGTATGAGTGATGTTTTGCTGTGCTGTAGGAGGGGGGCAAATGAGATTCTTAAAGTGTACCAATCCCCTAAAAATCAAATTTGCGTACAATTAAAATACACAACAAATAACTGCAATTCAGTTGTCTTAGCCTGTGAAGTAATCCATATTTTGACAAATCAGATCATAATGTTAAGTTCTGCTCCGTAAGCACTGATTTCTATGCGTGCGCTTTCTGGCTATACGCGTACGTTTTTGCTTAACTATCGAAGTTCAGTATCGACATTGATCGATACACTGGGTGTGTGTGTTAATGATCAAGACGTACGTGGACAAATTATCGATAGTGCGATCAATCGATTGATAGAATCGGTTAATTGACTAGTCTAGTCCAAGTCTTTTTTTTTTACTTACTGCTTGAAACTTACATTCAAACCACAATAAAGAAAAATCGAAGTGATCACGAGTGCTAATACTTTGGAGAGGGCATGCCACAAATATATTCTACATCTAGAGTAAACAAATTATCCAGGGTATTGGTACACTTTAAGCATCGTCTCCAGTGTCCCCGAGGATGTTCAAGTCCAACCTTACCTGCATGGGGAAGTCGCTGTGGGTGTGGTTGTAGTGGATGATGTTACGCACGCACTGGTGCAGCATGGAGAAGAGGGAGTTGAGCGCCCTCATGCGGGTGAAGTCCATGATGTGCTGGTCCTGCTTGGCCGCGTACTCCAGACACCGCATCACGATGCCGTCCGACGTGAAGTGGGGGGTCAGCACGGTGGCAGAGTCCACCTGCACCTGTGGGGGGAGGGGGGGAGTCAGGGGTGAAGGAGAAAATTAGTGATCTGGTACTAATAGAGTGGGTACAGAAATTCTAATACCCGGGGAGCAAAATATTAACAACGATGGCAAGAGCTCTGAGGAAATACTGATACGGGCCAGAGATGCAAATTCAACATTAGGCAGCTTATACAATATATGGAAGAGAAAAAATATCAAGCTAGAAAAGAAACTCAAAAATATATATAGCAGTAATTTTCTCAGTATTGCTCTGTGCAGCTGAGACATGGCAAATGATTTCTCTGTGGAGAAAAAAAAGTGGATGCCTTTCATTATAAGTGCCTGAAAGAATTTTAGGGATATCATGAAAAGTGATCATGTTACAAGTGAGAAAGTACGGGAAGGAACCAAGAACCAATTCAGTACATAAGGATACTGTGTGGTGCATCATATGATAATTGTACTTAATTATCAAGAAAACTTCAACAGCAATATTTAGCATAGTAAGTACACAGATGCAAATAAACAGTAATCTATAATAGTCATTATTTTTTTTCAATCCATTTATGAATCCATCAAATATTGTCTAATAAAAGGCTTAAAATCCAGTGCTGTCAACTTCTCCCGCCACCGAGCTCATCCTCCCGCTGTCCACCAAACCTCCCGCCAAAGGTGTAGAAGGTAAATACTCCATAAACGAACTGTCGAACGCCGTCAAATGACTGCTACTTGTCCGCCATTTGCTGGTGGTCCGAGCCATTTGTTCCACAATGGTACGATCACGTTTATTACATGTACTTCTTTTGATTTGCACAGATTGAGAATTCACGTGATTTAAAAATCACCCATCGCTTCGCCATTTACTGTAATGCATTAAACCTACTAGGCAGCGCACTTGTGCGTGTTGCACATGCTGAACTATTCTCAAATTGTGCATCACATGATCAAACTGTAGTATGGCAGGTAAAAAAAAAAATTGGCAGGCAAAAAAGCCTTTTCGTTGTTGTTGGTTCCTGCCCCCCCCCCCCCACACTTGTCAGTAGTTTGTTGGCTTGTACTGTAAAACACTATACTTTCGCGACATGAAACTTTCGCGAAAAGGAGCCGACGGCCATTTCGCGTGCATGAATCTTTCGCGAATCACAGACCATGAAAAAGAAAAAATATAGCGAAATTGCTAGGAAGAAGTATTTGGGTGTTTTATTAATGAATGATCACAACAATTTACAGAAAATATTTGTTTTAATGCCTCTGAAACACCATTACTAGAAGTGCATTGTGACCGTCGTAAGTGACAGCGCACTATGTATAATCTTAAGTCATTTGACTCACAGTACCCCGATATAGTACACGGCATTGCATTGGTATATTGGCATTCAAAAATATGTAAAGACACAGTCAAGCTTTCGCGTGCATTTTACTTTCGCGAATCCCAACTCCTCGTGAAATTCGCGAAAGTTAAATGCTCGCGAAATTTTCTGGTTTTACAGTAATTTGTCAGATAAAATTTTTTGGGGCAGGCAAAAAAAATGCTTTTTCGTTGTCCCCAACATTGACAGCCCTGAAAAATCTTACCTGCATGACAGGGGACAGCACGTCATCCTTCTCGCCTTCCGTGGTCTTCTTGTAGCTGACCTCCTCCCCTTCCTCCAGCGGGACGTTGCGCAGCTTGGCCAGGAAATTCTCAAAGATGAGCTCAGTGCTGAGGACGTCCTCGCTGAACCACACCATGCCGCAGCGACTGACAGTGGCCATGGTGGCGAAACGCAGGTCTTGAACCTCAAACATGATGCGCACCTGTTGGGGGTAAAGTCAGAGAGAAGTACTGTAATAAAGACCCTGTCCTGTCCTGTCAAACTGTACCAAGTATCAGATATTCAGGTCCACTAATCTGGAATTCATTACACCAATCCGTCTTAAAATGTTAATTTCTTCGTTCATTTATTAAGCGTAATTTCAAGCATTCTTTAATGTCTGAATATCTTTAAAGTGATAGGCTAACATTGTGGAGCTTCAATTTAAAAAATTGTCAAACTTTGATATCTGAGCTACATAGCAGTGTTCAAATGGACAAATTAACACCCTAGAATACAAAATTTTGGAAAGTTATGCTGCCAATGGCAAGGTATGCATGAATAAACAATTTCTACTCCGGTGGATGATAAAATAGCCTTGATCTGCACACAGTAAGTCTATGGGAGGAAATGGGCAGGTGAATCCGGTCAATTTAAATGCTTGTAGATTTTCACTTTTTTAAAGCACTAAATCGTCATTTTGAAATACAATTTTTTCAGGGCTTCATTTTTAGACCTTATCAAAGACACTTAGAGCATGGATGATTATGTAGCCCACATTTTTTTTAACTGTGGTAAATGTTCGCCAGTGGCTTTAAATTATACTTATCCATATGTAAAATAGTGGTTTTGTAGTATCTGTCTATAGTGGTCATATGGCAGCCAGCAGCCACCGATTTTGTATCCCATGGTCAATGTGAAAAGCCTGTTTGCTGCTTTGCAATGCCACCATGAAGAGAAGAAAGCAATGATTATTGTACCCTAAGACACCAAGTGCTTGTATTGTTCGTTGACCAGGATCTCTGTTACTGTATTGGACGTATCTCCCTGAATTGATATAAACACATATTACATGTATAAACACTATTGGCACATTGTACGGCATATTTGCTAACAATGTAAAAAAATTTAAGATAAATATGTAACTTGGGAACCTAATAAACTTACAGGTACAGATGCAAGTCCTACATCAAAAAGCTACCAACTTGTTTAAAGTGGCTACACTAGCCATTTCCCATAATTGGCCACTACCAACACTGCCCCCCCCCAACATGACAAAAGGGCATAAGTGACATTTTGGTGTTATGGAGATATTCTCCAATATGTATTTTGTTCAACACGTAAACCGCTATTCAGTGTCCTTTTAACAAGCGGATTATTTGTTCTGCAGGTTTAACATGATTAAACATGATGTACTGAGTCCCTACACTATATAACTCAAAATCTGAAGGAAAAAAAAATGTCAGCTATGCCGGGGGGGGGGGGGGGGCGGGGGGGGGGGGGGGGGGGGGGGGAGGCAGTATAAGTGGCTACACTCGGCCATTTTCGCCCATAAGTGGCCACTGGCCACTACCCACAAGTCTGACTGCAGTTCAACTTACATTGGGCGGGATGTTGAGACGTTCTCCGTTGGGTAAGGTCAGGAGCTTGTTCTCATCCAGAACGCTGTTGAGATTCTCCACCCACTCCGGGTCGACGTCGCCGTCAAAGATGATCCACTGACGCTTGTTGATCTCACCACGCACGTTGTCGATGATCCTGGATTAGCGAGAGTCAAAATATATGCAATTAATAGATTTATGCTCCTATATCATTGTCTATTAACCCTTTAGCCACTGAAGACTCTGTAGATAATGACTTATGGTTCCCAGGAAGGCACAGCAACATTGCCCTCAACGGTGCACAAAATACAGGCGTACAATGTTTACTAGAGCGCAATTTACGGACGGGCGGTTTGGGGCGTTTCAGTGAACTACGGGCGTACAATGGATACTAAAGCACATTTTACGGTCGAGCGGTTTCGGGCGGTCTAGGGAGTAATAAGAGGGGTGGTTTCAGGCGGTTCAGGTGCTAAAGGGTTAACCTAATGGCGAGATATCTTGTCACGAGGTCTGTAGGAAATGTGTGTTAAAGCAAAATCAAACCGCCTTCAACAGGTTAAAGTCACCATCTCCCCTCTTATGAGCGGTCAATGACCTTCGCGCCACGACACTCCCTACCTTTACTTTCTCGTCTTTTCTGTAGATTTTACGTTGTTTTTTAATCGTTGACTTGACAATAACACATACTTTTTTTGAAAGACTTAATGATTATTGCAATGAAGATATTTCTCAATGAATAACAACATAAATGAGAGTCATGTGTTGTTCATATATGATCATGATTTAAAATGTTTATTACGGGCATATGAAATTTGCTCTGGTGATTATTTCATATGCTAACCCTAACTTGAATAGGAAACCCAATGGCAACCCTAACTCTAAGTCTTCTAGGATATTGTCACTGGTGCCCCTTTATTACATGTACATTCGGCATATTAAATCAATCCAAGGCACATACCCTCTAAAACCAAAAAAGCCAGATGCTTTTATCCAGTCTTACCAGCAATGGGTTGGGGTCCGATATTTCAAAATTTGGTATCAAATCCAAATACCTTTAACACACACTTGACGAATCCCTTTTGCTCAATCACAATGGCACGCATTTCAGTTATAAAACTTTTCTAGTATCTCAATGTTTTCTCTTTCCATGCATTCATTGAAAACTATTTTTCACTTCCAAAGAGAAAATAATTGTAATGAAATATTGTCATATAGCGCATGAGGTATAATTTTATGTGCATTCATTGAAAATTACTTTTCACTCCCAAAGAGAAAAAAAATTGTAATGAAATATTGTCATATAGCACATGAGCTATAATTGTATATCTCTAAGCGATTCACTAAACAAAGATACAAAAAGAGTGAAAATGTGCACTGGGTTTGTACTTGTGGGATTTTATAAAATGCTAAATAAAAATGTTTTCAAATTACTTCAAAACTGTTTGTATGTTTCTATATATTTCTATATTCATAAGATATTCTGGCAAGTTATTCCACAAAATAGTGGCTACATATTATGAAAATGACCTTTCCCATTTGATTTTGCATAGTGTGTGGGACATGTAATAATTACTTTTTACTGGAATGTAGCATTCTTTCTGGTTTATACCATGTTAACAATTCAATGAGATATGATGGAGGAAACTGATGAAAACAGTACTAAGCTAATAAAAGCACTTCATACTGTATACAAAATGGATAGGTAGCCTATGTAAATTTCATAAGTTGGGAGATATTGGTTTATATTTCTTTGATTGCACTGCTGAATTTTGAACAAGCTGTAATCTTTGAATTTTGACTAGATATTCTACATGTCCACTCACTTCCTGAGGATGTGTGTGAAGAGTCCGTCGGTCCACTCCCTGGTGTTGGGGTCCAGGTTGCCGTACAGGTCCTCCTTGGAGATGGCCTTGGGGTCGATGACGTGGGCCACACCCTCCACCCCTTCCAGCCGCTCCAGGGCCTTCAGCAGCGACTTCCAGGCCGTGCTCTTGCCGCTGCCGCTGGGGCCCACCATCATCAGGCCGTGGTTCAGGTTGGATATCTGGTAGAGTTGGAGCACCTGCAGAGAGAAAGGAAGGTCACAAGTGAAATGAAAACTGGATTATCAATTTACTCATCAATTATGCACTATTATCAATTTATAATGTACATTTATTTGTACTAATGAACAAAAAACAGTTAAAAGGGATTTTGTAAATATGTTTAAATCGGTGATAGAGAAAAGATATGAGATAGAAGTAAATAAGATTAAGAAAAATGTATTTGGAAACATAACAAAATGGAATAATGTATTGAATTTGTTATAATTTATTTGTATTTTTGTCTGTAGTGATGTTTATTTCATGATTTATATGTAGGTATAACTTGAAGATTACGGAAATAAACTGAACCCGTGTGGTATTGTTTAAAAAAAACAAGTGAATTAACAGTATCTCCAACCTTCTACAGAAACCTATAGCCAAGTACAACATTTACATGCATGCATTGCACTGCCACTGTATGTTATCATCCATGCCTTGACTTGCTATTCTCGCTCCCCCCCCCCCCCATGACAAAGGGCATAACGGACTTTTTTTTCTCCAAAATTGAGTTGCATAGTGTAGGCGACTCACTACATCATGTTAAACATGCAGAACAAAAAAAAATTAATTAGAAGTATCCCTTTGTTTCATAATCCGCTTGTTAAAAGTACACCGAATAGGGCTTTTTGTGTTGAACAAAATACATTTTGCTCAATATCTCCAAAACACTAAAATGTCAGTTATGCCCTTTTGTCATAAGGGGCAATAATTGCACTTTTAGATGCTTTCAAAACAGTGCCAATGTCATGTTTTCACATAATACTCATTGTACAGTCTAAATATAACCCTGGCATAAGGAGGATTAGCGGCTGACACAATGGGGATGAGCACTGTGATACTGTGGCCTCTGGATGGGGGCACATTAAGGGTTAGAGGCATTTTTTGACAACGTATCCAACAATTATAAAATCTGATCTGCTCAGACCTACACGCTATCAATGTCTCCAGTATAGTGTACAAATGAAGCCCTGAAAATATGCACTAGAAACAATCATTAAGTGTTATACCCTTTCAGTACCACCCAGTTTTTTTTTAATGTGCGTTCACACTTTTAAATGTTTTTCAAATTAATCTTATAAACATAATTATGTTTACCGCAATACGTCATCACAAAGATAGTTTATTACTCTTTTATTTGATACCATATTTGTAATCATTAAGCCCCGAGTTATCGAATAACAAACATTTTAAAAGAGCAATGTCAAAACTGCATTGTGCACAAGATTCAGATCTTTAACAATGAGAGGTCTTGGTGACTAACCATCTGTGACTGTGCTGATGAAAAGATCTGAATCTTGTACGCAGAGCAGTTTAGACATTGCTCACTTAAAATGTTTGTAATTCCACAACGTCGGGCTTAATTATTACAAATATGGTATCAAATAAAAGAGTAATGAATTATCATTGTGATGACGTATTGCAATAAACATAATTATGTTTATACGATTATATACTCCTAGTGGAAGTTGGGTTCCGTTTTTTTTATAAACGCTCTGTATATGCAGCCAGCCAGCATTACATTCTCGACCCAGGAGGTGCCAACCTCCTCCCCTTCTGGGTGTATCGCCCACCCCCCCCCTCCCCCCAGATATAGCATAGCCAAAAAAGCCCAGCCCGATTAGGGTTAACATTTAATGCTGTTAGCAGTACATGCGGCCAGCCAGCATTACCTTCTCGACCCAGGAGGTGCTGACCTCGTCCCCTTCCCTGTAGGTGAGGTGCATCTCCTGCACACCTTGGCCACCTCCCCCTCCCCCCTCACTGATATAGCATAACCAAAAAAGCCCAGCCTGATTAGGGTTAACATTTAATTCTTTTAGCAGTACATGTGGCCAGCCAGCATTACCTTCTCGACCCAGGAGGTGCCGACCTCGTCCCCTTCCCCATAGGTGAGGTGCATCTCCTGGCACACCTTGGCCAGCTCTGCCCTGAGGGCCTTCATCTCGGCCTGGGTGTACTGGATCCCAGGGAAGACGTCCGACAGCAGGCTGTACAGCAGCGGGATGTCCTCGGCCACCAGCTTGGGCACCATGGTCTCGCACACGCTCTGGATCAGGATCTGTGTTCAAATCAACACACACAGTACAAGATGTTGGTGTACAGTCAAAAATGTTAGTGTTAAAGATCGAGTTCATGATTTGCACACTCCGACATGAGCTCAATCCACGAATGGGGCTACAATCATTCATAATATAACCATTCACACTTATCTAAACCTCTAACAAGACCTTGTAGCAGCAAAGTCAGTTTAGTTAAAATATAATCATTGCAAATTTGATTTGAATAAACGTGTCATTACGACACATTTATCAATTTCAATTTATGCGACTGTTACACTAGGCTGGTTGCCAAACAGTATTTTTGTATAATTAAGTGAACACATATTCCCTGCTAATCAAAGCTTGTACTGGTCAGAAACAAACATAAGTAAAAGCTACACCAGTACCAAATGGCCTCAGCAAGGCAGAAACAGGTGAATTCTTCACAATTTTACAATTAGCGGGTGAAAGCTACAGCCAGCGCCTGAAATCCAGAATATGCTTCACATATAACTTGAGCAAATGACCCCGACCTATCGTTTATAATTTCAGAACTGGGGATTGTATGACCGGACCCCCAAATTTTGAACACTGTATCTTTACCTATCTTTCTTCCACTGGATAAAATCTCAACAAAAATAGTAATCTCTGCATATCATGAACTCTGCCTTTAAGCCTGGGGCCCAAAAACAAAAGCCCGGCTCAGACCCAGACCAGAATGCTTGGTCAAAATTCTCATTGGAAACAAAGCAGGAGGTAATCACAAAGACTGTAAATGTGTTAATAACTACAGTGAGTTGTTGAATTATCTTTCATAACCTGATGGATGATTCTATTAAGATTGGATATCAATCTTACATCTCCTGACATTTTATTGAAGAATGAAAATAATGGACAAGGATCTTGCAATGCGCACAAGTGTGTTCAGAACTGAGTTGTTAATGAAATTCAATATATTTGTGATGGAGGGTAGTGTTGCACGACTAAGTCGCGAAAAGTCGTAGTTGCGACTGCCTCCATGGAGTCGCGACTCCGACTATCGGAACACAATAGTCGACTTTTTATAGCATATTAATTTGTTTAAAAACTGAGTCAAAAGACGTAAACATTGAACAGAACTACCAATCATTTATCTACCATTTTGTGGCAGAAATGAATCCCCTATCTCTCTCGATCGCAAATCAAACAGAACTGCCAAAATGTACTGGATCAGCCTATAATCGTGCAATGCTATCATACATGTGTTGCCGTATACGTTGCACTCACTGCGACTCCGACTGCGACACCCATGCACCCCACACCACCAATCTTGAACAAGACTAAAGACATTGAACACCGATAGTCGACTAATAGTCGGAGTCGCGACTATTGGTGGGCGACTAGTCGACTCTCTAAAATGCTGAAGTCGTGCAACACTAATGGAGGGTTTGTAAACATAGAAAATCAATCTGTTACCCACTTTGCCAATGGTTTCTTGCATAATTTTTTAAACTGATATTGTGTTGTAAATGATTAGCATGGGCTTTTAATTTAATTTCTTTTCATTAATTTCTTCTATAATTACTAACTATACCTCTTGTTCTGGAAGATTCTCGGCAATGGCGCCCTCTATAGCCGTCTCTCCTCGTGCGGCCCTCTCTTCCTTGATGCGCATGATGCGGTCACGTTTCACGTTACCGGCACTCACCAGCACACTCTTCAGGGCTCTCAGGCCAAAGTCGTAGTGAGATTGAGATGACAGTTGCTCATCGCACAGTCTGCATAGCAGCAACAAAAATTTTAAAAAATTAAATATAAGATTAATAAATAAAAACTTCAAACAAATAGATAAATAACAATGATTTTATTAAGAAATGGTAATGACATCAATTTCAATTTCAGGATTGAAATGACTTCAGTATCCAGATAAATTCATCTCACATCATTTTTTATGTAACTTCACATTGGAGTAGATATCACCCAACTTCTGTGACAGCTGGCAAATTTTGATCCACATTGTCAAATGGTGCAGATTTTTGGTACTTCAATACCAGTTAACTTGAGCTCCAAGGCCTTAAACCAATGAATATGTTATATCTCTTCTTTTGTCCAAAAAAAAATTACAAACTACCAGCTTACATGAAAACAGGGAAGTTGGCTCAGTTGGTAGAGCATCCGCCTCTCCACCGGGAAATTGCAAGTTCAACTTGCAGTAAAGTCATACCCTAAGACCATTTAAAAAATGGTACCTACAGCCTCTAGCCTAGCACTGGGATATCTACATGGAGCAGGCAAGTTAAATGCATGGGACTACCAAAGCACTAACCCCATACTGTAGTCAAACTGCCTTGTGCAGCCATGTTGCCTAGGGCTACAGAAATGGATATAGGCACCGCCTGATGCTCCAGTATAGGAGCAGGACAGATTCAACTTTTTTAATTTACATTAAGAAGGGCACAACTTTGTAGGCCAGTTTTTTTTGTCTCAGCCAAACTGACCAAATGAGGAACTTACTTGAAGAAGGGCACCACTTTGGAGGCCAACTTCTCGGCCTGTCTGAAGCCCTGGGAGTACAGCATAACTTCCGAGATGAGTTGGCGGTCGGGTTTGGTCATGGCCAGACTGCGGAAAAGCTTCTTGAGGTTGTCAGGCAGGTTGGACCGGCCGGCGTAGCCAGGGTTCATGGTGATGAAGATGGCCATGTCAGGGTTGACGCGCACCTGTTTGCCGACCAGCTCCACTAGGATTTGCTCTCCTAGGAATGAGGAAAACAATAACTTATTGAATGAAGTATTCATTATCTGTCATCATTCATGTAACCATATTTCTGCAATTCTAATTCAAATGCTAGATTTCTTACATTATTATTGGAGGGGAATTAATACACACCCATTCTAATTACAAGGTCTACAGAAATTTCTGACTAGTATCGGCTGTCATGTACAATGCAGTGAGTCACTGCAATTCAGATAACAATGTGTTTCCAATATCACATTAAGCTCCTTCCCTCTCCCCCTCCCCGTACTTCTCTCCACCCCTCCCTGTTCTCCCTTCCCTTCCCCTTTCCCTCCCTCTTCCCAAGCTTCCACACTACTACAAATAAAATCATATCCAGCAGAAAACTGCACCATCATTAACCCTCTACGTCCCATAGACAAGAAACCATGTTGTTATCAAAAAAGGTTGCTTCACTGGATGGTACTGAAGGGGTTTACTTCCAGTGTTGAATCCGTGACAACAGGTTTTGAGACCGAAGCCACCCCCAAAATGCAAACTTTCCATAGGGTTTGTACAGGCGACTTGGACCGAGACCGAGATCGAGGCCACCAGAAATTGGCCTCGAGGCTGCCCTCGGATACAATGTTGTAATACCTTTCCATTTACCTTTCTTGGTGTCGCTGGTGAACTGCTCCTTCAGGGCCTCTTGGATGGTCTGGATTTGTTGGGAGACGGCCGATAACATCCTCTCCTCTAGACGGTTGAACTCGTCAAAGCATCCCCACGCTCCAACTTGACAGAGACCGACGAAGATACGACCCATAGCCTGGCAGGGGGAAACAAATGTCAAATTTGACCATTCACACCTACAGAACTACATGTGCATTGCTTTTCTACAGAAATATACACAGAAGTCTAACTGAATTTCAATGACAATGCAGAAACATTGGCAGTTAATAATGTAATTACAAATCCATTATGTTAAGGAGTTGTGTTTACAAAGAAACGTGGACAGACAAGACAAAGGGGGGCATATGCCCCCCCCCCCAAACATGTGGATCCAGCTCTGTCTCATGCATCATGCACATTTTTAAGTTCTATTAGACTTTTATTCATGTTTCTTTTCTGTTATGTGGATTGCATCACTTCCATATTTATAGCCGTAACTCTTGACAAGCCATGGAAATTAATTGTATGCATTGTGTGGTGCATATTTGTTACTTATGTATTTATTTACTGATTGATTAAAGTCACTATTTTAACATTGTGGAAGCCCCATTTAAAAAATTGTCAAACTCTGCTATCTGACATTTATGATAGTGTTTGAATGGACAAATAAACACCCTAGAACACAAAAATTTAGAGAGTTATGCTGTCACTCGTAAAATACGTACAGATAAAAATCAGCACTTGAATTATTGTCCTTTGGAGAAAAATTCTATAATGCATAGTCTTTGGAAAAAAACAATGGTTGCTCAATGATTTTCACTTTTTAAAAGCACTTAACCCATATCTGCCGATCTACAGGAAAATCCGTAGAACTGCTAAACATTACTATCGCCGATCTACGGGAAATCCTGTAGAATTTGTTATTCATATGATTTTAATGACACTCAATTTACTCAACAATGATGATGATAGAATCAATGGAGAGTTTGTTAAAATTACAAATTATAATCTGTAAAGGGTCTACTTTGCATTGATAAATAATTTGCCCATTCTAGTTCATGCAATTCAGTAAAACTATGCTTGTTTTTATGAAGGCTGCTTGAATATCCGTTTTACGGCCTGGGATATAGATAGTTTATACAGTAAAATGCCATCGGTAGATATGGGTTAATGATCGTTTTGAACTGTACTTTTTTCAGGGCTTCATTTTTAGAACTTGTCAGATTTAGACTTTTAGAACTGGAAACATTCTTAAACAATGCCTTTCATCGATTACCATGGGATTAGCGAGGGGGAAGATGGAACACTTTGTCTCACCTGGAAGTCAAAGCGTTCGTCACAGTTGAAGACCAGCACAAAGCGACCCAGTTGGTGTCCAAGGGCCTTCACAGACTCTGTCTTGCCTGTACCAGCAGGGCCTGGAAGAAAAGAGAATCATGGACAATGGATGTAATGAACCAGTTGTGATCCTCCTGCTATAACAATATTCAAACATAATTTAGCCTCCTGCTTCCTAAATGTGTGATATCTCCAAACAGTTCACACATGAGCAATATGGAGCTTGAAAACAGTGGAAACGGTGGATAAAAGTATGGATAAGCAACAAAATTAGAGAAAGTGAAACTTGTTCTCTCTTTTCAACACTGATTTATAACTGCAGGTTACTGATTTATAGGAAACGCAAACAAACAAACAAACTTAGGTTTAGTTTACGGGGAAAAATATCATTCAAATTTTCACATATTCAAAGGGAATGTCATCAAGTAGTAGGTCTTATGAAGATAAGATCAGTTAGCTATGGCACCAGTACGATTTACAACCAGCTTTCATTTAAGATCTGAAGATTTAGAAGGTAGACTATTACACTCTTAATGTTATCATTTCCGATCCATGTACAAATACACAAGAAAGCATGACAATCTAAACATGAACTGTACAGACCCCTGCCCCTTCCCCTTCCCCATCCCCTTCTCCTCCCCTTCTCCTCTTCTTCTTCTTCTTTTTCTTCTCCTTCTTCTTCCATGATTAAATTTAAATTGACTGTCATTGACCACCTTGCTTTATTACTTTTGGGATGTAATATATTTTTTATGATTTCAAATAGAGTACGATAAATTGAATCGACATTTTCACCAAAACATGAACTGTCCCTCGACATAAGTAACAGTAACTCCTCTACAGAGTTGTAAAGTTGAACCTTTAACCAGTGTTGTAGGTCTTGAGACCAGGTCTCGGTCTCGAGACACGATTTTCAGGGTCTCGGTCTTGGTTTTGGACTTTGAGGTCTTGACTACAACACTACCCTCTTAACATGCCAGAGAAATGACAGCTCTATGAACATTGTGTGTATTGTGTGGTGCATATGTGCACCTCCGGCATTCTTAGAGTATCTTCAGACCTACCGAAGGGAGATCCCCCGAGCCGACCCTCCAGTGCCTGGGTCATGGTCAGATAGCAGCGGTCAGTCAGCGGAGTCTGGACGAGCTTGTCCTGGACGCCGAGGTACTCAAAGCCATAGTTGAAGCGGGCGTTGGCCATCTGAATGGACAGCATCTGGAGCACGTCCGAGTGCTTGGGGTCGAAGTAGAAGCGCATCTGGGACAGCCACTGGAAAGCACTGGGGCCGGGGACCTTGATGCGGATCAGCTCGCGGGTCACGTCGCGCTGGTGGACCAGTTCCGTGATCTGAGGGTGAGGGGAAAAGAATACAAAAGAAACACGTTGAAAATTTAGGTATGTTAACCATTTGTGCTGATAGCATGTTTTATTCCTTGATATAATGTATATACCACCATGTATGTATCTACATTCAATGCCAGAAGCACTAATTGAAACACCCATTACTTTGCGTCATCAATAAACTACAAGGACAATGCAATGTAGCATCCCTCGCTGGGTATAAATAGCAAACATGCACATATCTAATGAACTGTGAACTTAACCCTTTGGCCTACATACCTGTAATCAATCAAAATCTGTCTAACAAAACAATTGAACAGAGATGGCTGAATTTTTGACAGGACTTGCAACATTAAGTAGAATTTCCATATCCAGATGCTAAATACAGATGAGTACTTAATTATGATGATTCCTGTAGTCTATGAGAGGGACGTTTTTATTGGGATGACACTGCAAAATATTCTACAGGACTCTCACCAGATGTTCCAGCTTCCTCCTCCTGACTGGTGGCTGTTCCTGTAGCACAGAGTCAGCCAGTACCTGCAGGGTGTTATCCACCGTCTGTAGGACGGCCTGAAGGGGAGCCATGTCCTTGCCACCATTCTTCTCCAGGGTGGCCAGGGCTTTCTCCGTGCTCTCTGACCACGAGATCTGGGCCGACAGGACCACCAGTTGAGCCTTTGCAAGAAAGAAAAATGCCAACAATGAAGCATCATCAATTTTGTTCTTTGCGTAATACTACAACTATTGTCAGAAGCAAAATCATAAAATACTCTAGTGAAAACATCTTCATTACATTCTGAAATAAACTTTGATTTCCTAGTGTTGGCTTCTCAATTTTATGTGCAAACAACCGTATGTGGATACACAATTTTGTTAAACCTCTGAAACAAATCAGGACTTAATCCACCAATAAATGAATCAACATGAATTTTGGGTTGGGTCAATAACACAATTACATGGATGACATTCTACACCAGGTTATTATTTTTTGATGTCAAATATTAAAAAAAAATCAAATCAGATTTTTGAAATTTTGATTATCATTTTTGTTTAAATCAACCCAAATTTGAATCAATTCCACCATTTAAAACAAATATCTTAACAATTAAAAAAAAAAATCTTTGAATTTTTTTTTTTTCGTTTGAATGTTGTTTCCACCTTAATTCAAATGACCAATTTGTTTGTTTTTTTAATTTATATTAATAGAAATAATTCATTTAAAGATACCTTTTTTCTACAGATATTTTTTTAGATACACCTATATGATCTATCAATCTATCTATCACTCTGAAACCCTCCATTTTTGAGAATTACTCAAATAAACCCCCCCCTGAGATTTCCAATAGGTAATGTACATACAACTAGATGCTCTCCTTTAATCTAAACATTGTAATTTGTTACTATAAACAATTTTCAGTAGGTTTGATGTTGTTTTCTGATGTCTAGGGTGACAACAGAATACTTTGTGAAAGATTGACAAAAATTTTGTCCTGATCACAAAATTATACTTGGGCTTTAAAAGGCGATTTACATGAATGATTTAAATTCAAATCTGCCAACCCTGTTCTATACCTGGTACAAGTCGACCCAGCTCAGGTACTTCTCTGAGTCGATGTCCCCCTCCTTGAACTGGGCCACGCCGGCCACGGCCGAGGCCAGCAGCTTGGCCAGGGTGACTCTCATCTCGTTCTCCACCAGGGTCAACCACTCGTTGATCTTGGGGTGCTCCTTGATGGACACCGGTGTCTTGAAGATGACCTGGATGATGAGAGATGCAGAAGAAACAAGTCAAGAGGTGTTAAGGTTATTGGTGGTGGAACTATAATCATTGTAAATGAATATGGATAAATCTTCATTGAATGCTCTTGAAACATGACTGAAAACATACTTATTTAATATGCCATATTTTCATATTGTTTCCATCTTTTAATATAAATCTTCACTGAGAACCGTTACTAATAAAGGAAAGCTTCTATGAAATGGAAGGTACACAAGAGCTACAAACCTTCAACATTTACCCTACAGTGGCACACACTTTACACCAGACTTGACCTCTGTATGATGTACAGATATATTCAACATAAATCCCCCCCAGAAAAATATCATTGCACAGTGGCTATAATTTCTAGCACAAATCATTCTGAGTTGTAAAACTGACTGAAACTAGTGCATTGACATGGATTTGCTTAATTCTTGACTTCTCCGTTGATTTCAGTACTTACAATAGAGTGGAAATAAATCGTTTGCTTTTCCTCACATGTAAACAATGATCAGACCTGGTAACCATTTGGAGGTTTCTCCATGTATATAAACAGGTAATAGTTGAATTATCTGAAATATCTGAAAGTAACACAGTTGGTTAGAGGTAGATTATACCATGTAATATAAAACTTATTATCACAATTTTAAGTACAGGTTCTACTTCTATAGCTTTTGGAGCTTAATTGTTATTACTCACATGTTATGGCTGAAAATAAAGCATCACTGATCTTGAATTAAGTCAGACATTAGAATTACAAACATAAAAGTATAAATTTACTTGACAAATCTTTTCTAGCAACATGTCTTTCCAACTCACCTCCTCTCCTTCTCGAGAGGCAATACCCAGGACCAGGGTGGAATCCTCGTTCAGGTTGAGGGCGGCAACTCCAGCAAACATCTTCTTGAAGTGTTTCTGGAGTTTCTCCACGTTCTTGCTGTTGCCGATGATCTCCAGCAGGTCCTCGTCTCCGACAAAGTAGAATCTGCAAAATGATCATAAAAAATAATAATGTCATATATTTGTTAACCAATTTTTTATTAATTTTCATTACAAGGTTAGCTAAGAAGATGACCTAATTCTCTCAGAAAAGCACAATAGACAAAAACTAACACAATAGCCTCACTTGAGCCTTTAGCTCGGGTGAGCTAAAAAATTAATATTTGTTTACAAATCAAATGGGAGTTCTCAACACTGTCCCCTCACAAAAACATGGCACACTTGCCAATTTAACCCTATTTTAACTGGGCTATTTCAGACCGGGTTTTTACTGAGGGGGGGGGCGTCAATTTGACCCCCCCCCCCCCCCTCAGATCTCGGCCGCCGACTGTTGCGCGATCGCCGCGAAAAATTTAGCGTGCGCATAGGCCGATGTAAACTACATGACTGTATAGTAAAATGTCAAATAAAATAATTTTTTCTATTTTTTTAAGTAATTAATTATTCATAAGTGTTCATGAAAATTTTGGTTTCGGGCTTCTAACTACACTAAAACAGGCTAGTAGAATTTGGTAATTTTGGTGAGATATTCATATTTGACATTCTAACAATTATCTACAAAACATTTGCCGATTGGAAATTAAACAATCTTCTTCCTGTATTTTAATTGTTTTGCTGAATTTCTTATTTGTTAATTTTTTTTTCCCCCCTTGTTTTTCGACCTTTTGTTTTCTATGGTTTTTTCGATGAAATTTTTGGGGCACTTTTGCATCATAAACAGATTAAAATTAATTTCATTTCAACCAGTAAAGCAAAATATTCATACATTTATAGATTTTGCGAGCTGACAAACACAATTTCCATCGATTTGTACACGAAATCCACGTTTTTTGAGCAATTTTTGGCGCGTTGACATGCATGTATAAAAAAGTCGCGCAGGTCGTAACGGTATGTCCGATTTTCGCAAAAAAGGTTCTCAAAAGATCGCGCAAGACTTGAAAGTAAAAAGTCGGCAAGCGACGCGGGGTGAAAAAAATTTTGGGGCGGCGGCGTGGTCACGAAATTTGTCGAGGGGGGGGTCAAATTGACCCCCCCCCAGTTAATATAGGGTTAAGGAATCCCCCCAAAATAAAGATTGAAAGAAACATTGAAAATTCAAAACACTTAGATGGTCAAACCAAGTTTGTAAAATAAAAGGACTCTAAACTGTCCTGGACGTTTCTGGTGGCCTCGGTCTTGGTCTCGGTCCGAGTCACATGTACAAACCCTATGGAAAGGTTGTGTTTTGGAGCAGCCTCGGTCTCGGATACAACACTGATAAAGGGATTCTAGACAAACCTGGGGAAGGAGGCCCTCTCTCGTTCCAGGTACTCTCCCAGGGCCTTCTGGATCTTGCCCAGGAGGTCAGCCAGTCTCTCCAGGGAGCGCTGGACTCCGGGGATGTTGACCACATCCAGGACCAGCGGGGCCTTGGTCACCTTCTTCATCAGGGCCAGGAACTCTGTGCTGATGCTGTGAAGAAATGAAACCAAAACAAATTAAATATTAGAGTTGTATCAGTAAGGTTATTTTGCTATCCAGAGACAGGATTTCAATATTCGGACGTTTTCGAATATCCAAAAA